>JABFOV010003191.1:0-17188 GCA_022817685.1 Aradophagus sp. ZL-2020 | reverse complement strand
CGTCTCACGTCTTCTTGTCTAGCACCGCGGGCACCACCGAGCTCACACCACGCGTCTCGCCGGCCCGTCCGGGTGTGATAAGGGGCCGCGGGCCCCCCCCCCCCCCCCCCCCCCCCCCCTTCCCTCTTCGGAACGGTAACGCGGAAATGCCGTACGTTTAACTTAACTGGATTACTGTAATTCAGCGTTGGCAACTTTTCTTACGAGTCGGCTCATGGAGATAACCGCGGCTATAGTGTATGCAATTTTATTGTTAACAGAAAGTAACGTATGGCGCTGGCCCTCGTTACGATACGTAACAAGTGGCCTACTAATAGTCGTAAAGCGCGCGTCAAATTTTTTCCTTTTTTGGTTCAGCTCTTATTTTTATTTTTCAACCAGCCGACGACGACCCGCCGTCAGTTTAGCTGGTCAGCCATTATTTCCCACGAGGAGGATATATTTCCGCCCCGGTTGCCTGCCCTTCCGCCTCAGACGCAACACCGACTCGCCCGGAAGGGTCAAGATTTCTCACCGGCGAACCTGCGATTGACAGATTAATTGCTCGGAATATTCTACAGGAATCGTATTCATCTTTTGGTGGACGTTGACGTGTTTTGCGAGCAAGCTTATTTCAAAATATTTCTTAAGACGTGTCCGATGCAAAAGGTTAAGGGGAAAAATTTTAAAAGTTTTGTTAAAGACGAGTATCTGTATTGAGATGTTTGAGATTCGAAAAAAATCGTGGATAAATTATTAAAGTAATAATTGGAAATATTATTTGAAAATATTTTTGAAGAAGCTATTATAAAACAATGTGCGAGATTGTTTTATTCAAATTTAAAATGTTGCATGAAAAGTTGAATTTCAAATGAAAAAAGAGAAGGAAATATTATACCTTTTATTTTATAACATGTTAAACGAAGTGTAGCCTTATTTTTTTTTTTTTCATTTTTGAAGAAGATCATTTGCAGTTTAAATATTTAGAAAAGAAGCAGTTTCATGTAAAAGAAACCAACTGTTACTTTCCAAATTAAAAAAAAAAATTGAAATTTCCTAATAAAAAAGTGCATAAAAATAAAATAACTAAACCTTATTTGAAGTAGCATAGATGCAAACCCTGATTTTCTTTTTTTTTAATTCAAATAAATTTTAAAAAAATGTTCTTTATTCATATCTTCAAATAAACTGAATGAAAAGAACCTAAGCGTTCGTAATGACAATAATTTTAGGACCAATGCTTTTTCGCAAGATATCGTCAGTCCAAATGACAAAAATAGCCATAATTTTCTTCCCACCCCTGCCCCCTTTTGCCTGAACCTACAATAACAGTGAGGCAAAAGCTGGCAACTCTATTTCTCGGCCAATCGATAATCCGATGGTACGGCACATCCCATAGCAATGGGTGTTGAAACCGAAAACTAAGGCCATGGTAGAATATGAATTTATGGTAACCATTGAGTCATAGAAATAGAAATTGATGCTTCATTACCTTACATTGTCTTTGCGATGTTTGTAACAAATTCGCCATACAGTAAGCAAAGTGAGATCAATCTTGGCAATTTTCATCGGCGATCGGTAATTTGATAGTGCAGCATCTCTTGAATTCATTGGCACCAAGAGTAGGTTTCTTCAAATAAAATACCGGTCGAGTCATTTTCCACAGTGAGACAGCTAACGTCATCTAACTCTAAGAAGCTGTATTCCGCCAGCTTGCTGCGGTCGATTATGCAGGTCGTCTGGAAAAAAAGAAAAATTCTCATTCTACTTTTTACATTTTTTTGTAAAACCCATTCCACGTTTCCTCATATTTCTTTCTCTCTCTCTATCTCTCTCTTTATAGTCTTGGGGATAAACAATCATTACTTTTTACAGCCTTAATCTCTGTGTGCTTTAACGACATGATAATTTCAACGATAAATTCGCGCGGATGGTTGGATCTGTAAAACTTATGTGATGAAAAATGGTGCACAAATAAAAAGAATCAACGTCCGCGTGGCTAAGATAATCAGCGGTCTCGAAGCACCACACCGTTACTTTTCATTCGCTTGTGGCTGTAATTAATTTTGAAGCATAAGGTTGCCGGTGTTATATATCACGGCCACTTTTTTCTGTTGCGTAATTTTGACACACGTTCGAAACGTATGTTTGGAGAACGAAAAAAAAATGCATATCACATTATTAAACAGCACTCGGCGCGGGGCCGATGAAAAGTCGCAAAGTTCAAGGATGTCCTCGATCCTTCATGCTGGCCGCAAAAGTGAAAATGGAAAACAGCCGCGCGAACCAAGATTGTGCTTTTGTAACGGCTCGCGGTTGGTTAGAATTGTAACTGTTGATAAAATTATCATCGAGTCAAATCGTAAATTATTTTCTCATTATTTTAAAAATATTGTTTTAAAATATTAAAAAAACACAGTAGAAAAATACTCAGCAAGTTTTTTTTTCAATTATTCATTTATTACTATTATTTTTTGTTTAGTTTTTTAAAAGTTATAAGTTAATTATAATGCTAAAGCGTGGCTGAAATAAAACTTATATGAATTAAATTATTATAACGTAATATATAATATATAATAATAATATATAATGTATAATAAATTATGTAAAAAAAAATAAAGTAAAGGTAAACATTTCTAATTTATTTCGGGCTTTCTCAATGTTTCGACCAAGATAGCCAGTAAAAAAAGACAAAAGATCGCCAATGCCATATGAAATGTAGAAACGTGTCGATCATCCGTCTTTTTTTACTATCAACGCGGGCTTCAATGTCACTGTTCCTTTTAATGCATCAATACTTGCAGAGACGCTGCTACCGATAACCGATGTCTGACAATACCGGCCGATGTGTAACGAAAAACTTCGTTTTAGCACTGGAAATCGGTAGCTGGATATTGATAATCGATGTTTAGCGCGCCACTAGTTAATGGCCGACCACCAATAGTCTATGACCGGTCACCGATTTTCCGTGTCTAAACAAACTTTTTTCACTTGTATACATACATGTATACGGTCAGTGACGTCAGAGATATTTGTGTTGGTAGCCCAATCTTTTCGTTTAAGTTGCAAGAATGCAATGGTTATTAGCTTTTTTTTTGTAATAAAAAGTCATAAAAACATAAGAATGTGACAAATTTATTATCATTATACTTTATCAAGGTCAAAGTCGAATTAAGAAATTAATAACACGTAGAGAAATAATTGTAAACATTGAAGGATAAAAAGAGAAAAACAATACACTTGGAGTCCACTGTTTATCTTTTTTTATCTTCAATATTTTCCATTGTTTGTTTCCGTTTCGTAAATTTCTTAAAATGAACCTGATCAAGGTAAAACTTGACTTCAAATCGCAATATCTCTTTTTCTGTTATATTTGTTTTTTGTTTACCTTTTTCAATAAACATGATTCATATAAAACATGTTAATGAACTTACTGGATTTTTTACCTTATGTAAAATTAATAATTCACTTTTATGTCCAATAAAAAAAAAAAAAAAACATCAACAAACAAAAAGAAATCGAATAAAAAACATCTACTTGCTGTTTCGATCATATTTTGTTCAAAACAGTACACAACTTTCATCAAAAATAAAAATGTCCAAGTGTTGAAAAAAAAAAAATAATAATAAACAAACAAACAAAAAAAACAACAAAAAGAAATCGAATAAAAAACATTTACTCGCTGTTTTGATCATATTTTGTTCAAAACAGTACACAACTTTTATCAAAAATAAAAATGGCCACGTGTCGGAAAAAAAAGAAAAAAAAGAAAAACAATCAAACAAAAACAATCAAAAAATGTCTACTCACTGTTTTGATCCTGATATTTTGTTTAAAACAATACGCAAGTTTCGTCAAAATTAACAATGGCAGTATGTCTTTAACAATTTCTTTTCTTTTCCACAAGAAGTACGTACAACTTTTAATCATCGTTGTAGTAATACGGAAGTAAATCACAAATAAATACCTCACTTTATTCTGTTTACAAACAATCTTCGAAATATTATCCTTACTTACATCACAACAAAAGCGTCCATTACGTTTTAACCGGTTGATTTGTATAGTTACGGAGATGCGTACGCAGTCACTATGAAAACGCTTGTGATACTCTCGCGTGCTGCGCATGCGTTCGGTAGAAAGTTAGGCGCGCTTAGAAAGCGCGCCTAAATTTGAATTGAACTGTTTAAATTATACGTACGATATGATGAAAAAAATTAATAGAATTATAATAAATCAATTCGTATTTTCTTATTTAACCTTTTTTTCATTTTTGGAGGGAAAGAAGACGAGGCGGGGAAGGGGGAAAGAAAGAAAAGAAAGAGAAGGTTAATATAAAATATTGTTCGTTTGTTCATACAAAATCATGATTTTTTTTTTTCAATTTTCGGATGAGTGAAGAGAAAGGGGAAGTTAATATTTAATTTTGTTTTGTTTATTCGTTAAAACAAATATTTTTTGTTTGTTTGTTTATACAAAATTATGTTTTTCTTTTTTTTTATTTGTGATTGAGAATGAAAAATAGGGAGAAGTTAATATTAATTTTTTTTATTTGTACAAACAAATATTATTCTTTTGTTTGTTCATACAAAATCATTTTTTTTTCTTTTTTTAGTGTACAGATGAGAAAAGTGAAGAGAAGGGGAAAATTAATATTTAATATTATTCTATGTTTTTTTATATGTTCGAACGAATAATGCTCGTTTGTTTGTTGATAAATTTTTTTTTTTCGTTATTCGTGTTTAAATTAGAAAGAGGGGGGCGAAAACTATTAACTTTGTTAAATTATTTTACCTATGTGATAAATTCCTTGTTTTAAATAAAAATGTGGTTATATGCTACTATCAAAAGGACAAATATGAAAACACTTTGTAATAAACAAAGAAAGTTCACGTAAATATTGATAACGTCAACCAAGCCGTATATAATGAGGAAATCCACTTCAGATAATATTTAGTTACACACAATAAACTTTAGTACGTATATTATTATACTTACGTGTCAAAAATGAATTCTAGAGTTTCCCTACAAAAATTTTTTGTATATGAAAAGTAAATAATAGAATGTATTATAGATATATGGTTATTTAGTATAAATTTTAAACAAAAACATAACCGAACGAGAACCACTCAAGAATTTTCCACTGTTCGAAATAATCCAAGTATATTGTTTCGAACAACACCAACAAGTGAGAAAATAAAAATTAATTTTCAATATAATTATTAAATCAAACTGAATTAATAAATTAAATGACTTAGCTCAACAAATGTTATTATGATATTCTCCAACTCAAATTAGGTATATAATTCTTGGGTGATGAAAACAACTTGAGTAAATTAAATGAATTCTTAGGCAGTATCCACTTAAATAAAAACTTGAATTTATTTTTGAATAAAATTTTGAATTCGTGAATAAAAAAATAAAATATTTAAAGGAGAAACTTTTATTTTAATATTTACCAATTAAAAATTTCAAATTATGAACCATTAGGCGATTCAGCATTTCCAGTAAAACCTGAAACGTCTTTTCGCAAAAAATCATCATTATATTATTAAAAACTAATGAGAAACAAAAGTTTTAAGGAAGAAAGTTTGCATGTTTCTAAAAATAGAACTCAGTTCGCGATGAGCGAAAAACTTGTAACTTGGGCATAAGTACCAAAGCAGACAGTCCTTCTCGGAGCACCGAGAAAGTAACTGAAAGAACAACGAGAAACATGGGCCGAGTGGCCTGACAACGTGCTCGCGCGCGCGCCATCCCAAATTGAACGTCGCCGTAGATCGGGACGGTGAGAAGAGCGCTGGCGACGCGTGCCCGCGGTCGCCCGTTTCCTCGTTCCGTCAGCCACAGATATAGAAAGTACTTGGTACGGTCGTGCGAGTCGAGCCGAACGGCGGACTTGGGCCCAGTCGCTATTGTGCCATCGAATAGCCGTGAAGCGAGCCGTTGTCGAGCTATTGTCGCGCGGACAAAGACTGCGACCGGGAAACGGACCGGTTGGGGGACTGCGATTCGGCGGCTTCAATCGCTCCGGGAACGTCGATCGCCGTGGAACGCGCGCGCACAGTTACGTGTGTGCGCCAGTGTAATGATAAGACTCGACGCAGCGGCGCACTCGTCAGCAGCCTGGTGCCGTGACGATCGTGGCGGCAGCGTGAACATGCCGATCCCAGCGGTCGAGTCCTGAGACCGTGCGCGAGCGAGACAGCGCGCGGCGGACCGTGCGCAAGAGAGCGAGCGAGAGGCCGAATCGGCCAGACCGAGCAATGTCGGCCAAGCGTGCCGGCCTGTTGGCACGGCTTTTGCTGCTGCAACTCGTGCTCACGGCCGCGGCCCACGTCCTCAAGCAGTGCCCGGCAAAATGCACCTGCGACGAGTGGCTTTTATTGCGCCGTGCAAACTGCTCAAGCATTCATACCCATGCGGTTTATACGGGCGTATCCGACGACGTCCAGGCCCTGGATCTTTTCAACAACAGCGTGACCTCACTCCAGGACCAGGAGCTCATGGTGAGTGACGAGTCGTCGCCTGGATGTGAAACGCGCCGGTTCACCACGCGTCCGGCCGGAGAACGTTGCGCAACAGGTCCTCGTGCTTCCACTACGCCGCGGCTGTTGCTGTGCATTCATGCCGTTTGTTTTAGACAGAATGTTATTGAAATCTGTAAATAAAAAAAAATAGTTATCAGCCGTTGCTCTGGTGGAATGTAAAATTGTTTATTTTTATACTGAGGTTTTCATTCTTTAATAATTAATTAGTTTTACTAGTTTTACTATGTGGTAAATGTCTATACTGTGCAGAGACTTTATGCTGAATTAACATAGAAATTGATTTCAATGTTTTAAAATATATGTAAAATATTTTTAGAATATTATATTCTTAGGACCATTTTAGAAACATGTATCACGTTCTTCGAAAGGTTTTTAAATTTTAATCATTCTTTTTTTTCATAATTAAAATTAAGCATTTATAGATTTTTTCATGTAAAAATTTTGTTGTAATTTTGTTTACAATGTATCGTTTAGTGGAATTAAGCATCGCTTTATATGTAAAGTTCTCTAAATTGTCTTAAAAAGTCTTGTCGGTGTGAATTTATTGCGAGTGTGTTGAATTGGAATAAAATGATGAAAATTAATGTGAATTGATGGTACGAAAATGTACATATAGAACAGTGCGGGTGCTACGCTACTTGTCGAGTTTCAATTTTATGACGAATCATTTTTGCTTTGTATCTTTATTTTTAAATTCTAAAAATTAATGCTTTTGCGTAAAATTTATAAAATTTTAAATATCAAAACTAGTGTTTTCGTGTTTAATTGAATTTAAAAAAAAAGTTTCAAAATACACACTACATATCGTTCAAACTAAATTTGAACATGATAATTTACTTTTAATCTTGATATTAAAATTGAAAGAAGACATTGAATATATAACATATTTCTGTTTCTATTTAATCTTTACCGATTAGATATACAAAGTATAGTTTATTTAAGTACAATAAAATTAAATATCACTTATCACTCATTTTAAATTCGGAAATCAGAATCATTCCGTCAAACTGGTTTTGCAAAAAAGAAAAAAAAACACCAGTGCCATTGATTCAAAACATTCGATATCTATTTAATAGTAAGACGAGTGATATTCAGAAAGAGAAATAATAAAAATGCAAAAGCGTCATAAATAAAATTTATGATCTAGCGATGCTTAATCTTTCGTACAAAATCCACTTCGAAACAATACATTTTTTCCTTTTAGATTACAACGCGATTACTCTTATCTGTAATCTAAAAAAGTTTGCGATAAAATTAATTATCCATTCTCAATGGAATTACTCTGAACTCGGGTTGGTAAAAAAACAATCAGCGAGGTTTCAATAACGTGCCCATGTACAAAAAAAAGTATCAGACGAATAACAAACAAATTTAGTCACAGAGCCAATGACTCGATAAATTCGCAATCCCAGTTGTTCACACAATTTTGACTTTATCGATCAGCTTTTGTCTCGCGACGAAATGAGTATTAAAAAGAAATAAACACTTGATGTACTACAAGTAGCCGTCTGTTTTTAATTAAATATTGTCTTTTCGTTTGCAGAGAATTGGCTTGACTCAACTGAGGTACCTTAATTTGTCATACAACCTAATCAGTGAGATCACAGTGCAAGCCTTCTTCAAGATTCACGAGCTTGCAGTTTTGGACTTGTCATCTAATTATCTCGAGTATATCCATTCAGACACGTTCTTTAATAATAACAAATTACAAATTTTAAAGCTGAACTTTAATAAATTTAATAGACAAGTGCCTCAGTTACGTTCATCTTCTATTACAGTAAGTAAATTATTTCTTTTTCCTTTGAAATTTATTTATGAAAATTATTAATTTTACCAATAATTTTGCAATGTCCTTAGGAACTTGGTCTACAAGGATGCCAAATAAACTCGATTCCAGTAGAAACCTTCAAGGATCTGCCCAAATTGAAAACCTTGGATATATCCTACAATCAAATAAGTCGTATGGATTATAAAGTATTCGCAACGTCGCCGGAACTAACAAACATATATATACAAGAGTAAGTATAATATTAGATGAAAACAAAATTTTTTAAATTTAAATTTATGTATTACCGACAATTTAATTTAAGAAAAGTTCAAAAAATTAAATTCCAAAATCAAATACAATGAAATTATCAATAATTTTCTCTATGCAAAGTTTTACAAATTTAATTTTAATAAAATTCCAGAAACCCATGGATTTGCGACTCTGCCATGCGAGTATTTACCAATCATTTATTGAGCAGAAAGATCTACTTCCAAAAAGTATGCCAACTGCAAAAAATTGACAAGATGATAATGAAAGGACTGGAATCCATGCCGGACAAGTTCTACAAGACAGCCTTAGACAAAGAGAGACTGCTGAACTCCTGGGACAACATCAACTCTGGAAACAATCTTAAAGTGCTCGAACATGCGGAACTGTCCTCGATGGAAATCCTACGAAATTTGATCGGCGCAAACACGACAGAAACGCCAAAAGAAATAACGATGGCCAAAATGAAAGATCTGTCGCCTTACTGGCTGGTCGCAATAGGCTTTTTGTTAGGCAGCGCAGTCACCATTGTGGTGACTTATGTTCTTCTGTCAACGACTATTTCTTGTTTCCATCCGTTACATCGAAGATGCCTTTGCGACGGCACGGTCGATGGCGTGTCGCAGCGAGTAAGTTTACTGCACAATTTCTGGCAAGTTAATGGCATCGATACATCTGAGTCCGGTCAGAGACCGGCATGTCCTGGCACCCCGCCACCGCCTTATCGTGAGGTCATGCTCCACAGGAATCTGTATCCAAATCCAGGCTCGTCGAGGAACAACAGCAATGCCACTTGCACGTGACCCGCATAATACTTTGCTCTGAAAATACAACTTTTATTAAGAATACACCTTCCCTTGTCAAAAAGTTATGCTGTCAATGATATTAACATGATTTAACTATAAAATCGTTGCAATTATAATTTTGCTCAAATTAAAGTCTAAATGAGATTTAATGATGTCCTGATATGTATATAGCTGCGCCCTTGAACTGAATCTTTAATAATGTGTCTTGAATATTAAAATATTATTGGTGAAAAATATGTGATAAATTTACAAAGTCACAAACCTTGGCAATAAAATTTAAATATTTGAGACAAAATTAAATTAGTTCATAAGATTAATAGTGGCGCTGCTATTAAGTTTCAAACCGATAACTATATTTTCTTACTGAAGAGCAAAAGTAAGTTTTAAATTTATTTTATTTTTTCGGCAAAACACTTGTTAAAAAGTATAGAACGATAAAGAAATTACATACTTCTCTGCTCAATTGTAAGATATATCACGACGAGTAAATTTTAGTTAGACTTTAATCTGGACAAAAATATGATTGATAACATTATCTATTAAGTGGGGGAGCTTAATCATTTTCAGCAAGATTTTCTTACTAAGGGTTTTTGTATATTTTTTGTGTAATATCAACTGTACGCGTTTCTTTTGACTAGCTTAGCGATTATTTATTACGGATAGATTTCAGTACTTGGGATGATTTGTCAAGTTTAATGCAATTTCCAATTACAAAACTACGCAACTCAAGTTCCAGTTCAGAGGTTTTTATTTTAATAATTTTACGTATATATATTTTAGGTTGCAAGATAGTGATGCGAAAATTCTATTTAAAGAATAGTTTGATTAACGTTAATTGATATTAATATTTGTGTTTTGCTTCTTTTATTTATTCATATATATACATATATTAGGGTGACTCAAGGAGTTCTTGAAATTTTGACTGTACTTTTAGCACAAGTATTAATAATTAATTTCGATAATATTAATAAACCTCACTTGAAAATACCATGATATATAATGCTGTCTATATTCATAATATACTCCAATAATTGTTTATAAATGTTAATAAATAGTTGTTTAATTGTATTTAGTAATATTCAAAAGTTAATTTGGATATTAAAAGCACTATAAAGTAATAATTTTTAAGATAAGATACGTTATGTGTAATAAATTATAATAATATATGACTCATTACTCAATTAAAATAGACATTTGTGAAATGTTTTTAACTTATACATAAATACTTGTGATAAAAGTATGTGTCTTAAAATTTAAAAGTCTATAATTTTTTTAAAGGGCCCAAATATATGTAATATAACACTTATATATTGGCGTTTTGTTTCGTTGATTACTGGAATTTGAATTATAAATTTGTCGTTTTTAATTGTAATTTATTCGCTTAATGTTAACGGTAATACTCGTTCGACAGTCTCAATGTTTTTATGCGATTGCTTTTAATGAAAAGTGATTCGAGCAAACATATGTTTTCGTGATGATCACATCCAGCAAATAGTATAATTTATCTTGTGTAATCAGCACTAGCATGATTGTTCGTGGAAATTCATTAAGCGCGATTTTAATTGTCTCGCTAATGAGGAAAAATGACTTAAAAACAAAAGACGCTTTCTTCGTGCTTCAAAGAATCTTTTTCTTTACTTTATTTGCGATGCCCGAAACGATATTTAGTACTTAAGAGTCCGTAATTGGGTCAGTGATAAATTTATCTTAAAAACGTACATTAATATGCGACTTTTTTATTTCAGAAAGATAATTGTCACTTGTGTAAAGTTAGTATTTCTATGTAAATATATTGGACAATATTTCCCGACTACTTTCAAAAAGTATTCGTTATTCTATAAGAAACTATATAGAACAATATTTTTTTAAAAAACGATATTAATATTACATAAAAATTAAATAGTTTAAAAGACGAAACAATTGTAAGCCAATTTCTTTGTATAATAATTTTTTGTCTTGTTTTCAATTGTAGTTTAAATAGAATTGTTATATAATTATTTACACAAATTTGTTCTTTAATTTTTGTAATTTAATTCATGAATTCAATTTTCCTTTGAATAATGTTAAATAATGTTTAGATAAACATTTTTTTTAAATATTATCACTTACACAGCAAAACTACCAGCGATTCATAATTTATCAACTTATTGTTTATATGCTGCGATGTATTTAAAAATTTCGTCATAATATTTATAAAAAAAAACTTGCTAGGACTCAATAAGAAAATCTTCATTAATATTAAAGTAGCGATTATAAGATCGCACTCATTGAATGCATAAACGCTACGAAAATCGGTGCTAAATATTTAAGAAGAAAAAAAAATAAACTCACTGAAAAAATATGCAAAAGTTATCATTCGTCCATAGCACGCCAGCTCGACCACACTTCCGACAAATCCAATATGATAATAAATTTTAGGCCCGCATTCTTAATGGCAAATCATTGTAAAGTATATTTTCTAGTCTTTTAATGTATGGCATAATCAGCATTCGTCCAATAAAAACGTAGTCATACATAAAAGACAAACGAATAATTGATTTTTTCACACTTCATGTTCCCAATCGTTGTTAAATTCAGCGAGTGCATACCAATGAAACACTTAGCGTCTGAAAACAATAACGTCGTAATTTATTTTAACAATCAGTTACATGTACTCATGCATTACAACGTCAATTAATACAATGTTACAAGATGTAGTAACAGAATTTAGTCTGAGAAATCATACACATTGACACATTCCATCAGTGATAGGTAAAATTTTGCTTTCGGAGCACTAGCTGAATCAAGCTGTCTCCCTTCCTTCACTCTTACTATTCCTTTTTACCACTTAGTAAAAAGAAACCAAATGACAAACTTTCAAGTAAATTAAATTATTTTTATGATCAATTACTTTTATAATAGGTGTATCATTGTATTATTTATTAAAAAAAAAAAAAAAATTAAAATTCAATTCAGCAGTATTACTCAATAATATTGGTTTTAAATTATGAAACAAAAATTTCTATAAATATTTGACAACCTAAATTCTTAATTTTTTTACAACACGAAATGTACATATAAACAAAACACAGGAATAATAGTACAAGATTAATGAGGGAAACCGTGAAAAGCAGGAAAGGAACATGAGCTCCAAATCGTTTTCACAAATCCATCACTACTTTAAATAAACACTTGACATTACAACCTTCTCTGACAATTAATGAACTTAATTTGTACCAGTCAATTTGAAATAGTCATCTACTTTAATTGCGTGACAATCAAATTACAATTGTGCCATTCAGTTTCACTTATTAGATATTTGATTCAAATTCTTTAATTTAAAATTCTTTAATTTAAAATATTTATATTATAGAATACTAAGAACTTCAGAGATTTTCTTTGAATAGAAGCACATATTTACATTAATTCTGTTTGTTGTATGTACAAATTATTTTTTAGCATCATTTGCATGTTTCATTATACAAATCTACAAATGTTCTACAATCGTAATCATTCAATAAATAAAAATTTAGCTTTGTTTGTCAATTAAATTAAACAATATACTACATGTATATAGATTGCTTTTTAAATTAACTTACTTTGGAACGATAAAGTTAGAATAAAAAACGATAGGAGGCTCCAATGTATGTATGATATAAAAAAGTCAAGGATCACTTTCGTGATCCATTGATGATCATTGAGCAGCGACTCCACTTTCGTTTACTTTACAGGATGCATCAAGCGGTACCACTTTACAACCGCTTGCGGCTACAATATTGTCGATGGTCTCATGGTTGAATTTTGAACCACGAAGGTTTGTGATGACACTCGCATCGTGGCATAATCCTCCTGCGATGTCAGCTGGTAAGGACATAGTTATATCGGTCACAATGCCTTTCTCTACTTCAACAGTCAACTTAGAGTACTGCTCAGTATTCTTGACTGTTCTTGGTACTTGCAGCATACGTGTCACAATGAATTTCGGTGTTTTTCCATAAATCCAATCCCAGGAACGAAATTCACTGATTAGTTTGTTGATTCCTAAAATAAAAAACTTTATATTGCATTTATACTTTATTTTTAAGCTGCAAATAAACTTAATAAAGATTTATTGAAGAAGTTTCATAAATTATAAACGATAAATAATTTGTATTTTTATTTATTTTTTTATTTTATTTTTTTATTTATTTAATTAAATTTTTATTTATTATATATAAAAAAATATTGATTTAATCATAAAAGCAAATCACTGTAAGGATATTTCTATAACAGAAAAGTTATTGTTGAAATAAACTATTTGAAATTGTTACTTTAAATGGGGTAAGTAACTGTAAAACTGTTTAAAATTCAGATATCATTAAATGAATCTATTTATTTGAACTTTAATTATATTGTAATGAAGGAAATTATATCAACATAAATTTATGCTTGAAATAGAAGTAGAAGCAAGAAATTAATAGAATGTTTTTATTGTTGCATGTAATTACCAGGGAACCAATCTTCTGTGGGGTTTATCATTTGAAAACCTTTTTGTTCTTGTAGCAGTTTATGTCCACCATCCTCCAAACTTAAAGCTTTCGTTCTTAAATACTCCCATCCTACTGCATTGAGCAATTGGTCCACATTTACTTGAGAATTTACTTCCACCAAGTTTTTCACAGGTGATTTCACAGATTCTGTTGCATTAGTTGTAATTCCCATCTAGAATGAATGACATTTCTAAATAAGTGACCTTCTCATTCAAAAGTATCCACTACAAGTTTGCATAATTTTGTTTTTTTACAATAATAATAATGATTGTAACAATAATAATTATAATAATAAAAATAATAATACAATATTTTATTTTTTAATCATTCTGGAATAAATTTAAACTATAATTGTAATTTTAAATGGATAAAATTAATTACATTTGGAATTTATTGTAGCATCTTAATAGGAAGAGTCTCTTTATATCTATAATTCCCCTGATATGAAGTAAATAATACAAAGTTTATAGATAAAACACAAATACAATATACAATCTTCAAGTTACAGACAATGATTATCTGCAAATAATTACCTCTTTCTTTTCCAGCGCCAAGTGCAAAGCTTCTTTATTGGCATCTACCAGCAAAGTGCAATGGTGATAAGCATTGGGGCGTCCCAATTTCGCAGCAGTGCCAGATACCTAAAAATGATTAAAGATATAACATTAACTGAACACATTAATGTTACCAATAAATAATCAATAAACTGATAACTTTAAATTAAAAAAATTAAAATACCTATTGTAATTATCTTGAATTTAATCACTCTTGTTTTCATACATATTTCAAAATGACAAAATTTACATAGTTTTTCATATGAATGGTTTTAATATGTATTATAATAATAAATTGTAAAAAAGGGTGCTCAGCGAATTCTTTAAACAGAAAATTTCTATACATCTCTTGTTACAGCTTTTTTAGTAATTTTCTACATTTTTTAAAATTAAAATACAAAGACATTTTTACTTCAAAAAGTACAATTATTCTTTATAAGAATTTTTTTATTTTGTGCAACCTAAAAAATGAATTCTGTGCATTTTACGAAAAAAAATTACAAATTCATAAATGTTCCTTAAAAGTATCTCTCTACCTCTCACGAATCCTCACCTTAAACTCGCCCTGTACAATTACATCATCCTTCTTGTTTACAGCCGTTTTTAGGCCCCACTCTCTGAACAGCGCCCTGGTTATAATATTCAAATTATAACCTCTGTCGTATCTCTCCTTCGGAGTGAAGAAGCTCAAATTCAAGTTGCCCAAATCGTGATAAACCGTGCCCCCACCACTGTTCCGTCTAGCCAGTGCAATGCCCTGGCTCTCCAATTCCTGGACGTTAGCCTCGAGCCATGGGTTCTGGTGCCTGCCAATAACAACGCAGGGCTCGTTCCGCCACAGCAGCAGCACGTGCTGACTCTTGAAATCATAGTTCCTGTAGAACCAATCCTCGAGAGCCAGATTCGTGAAAATGTCCCTCGACTGGGAAATGAACACCGACTTCTTGATCGCACCTTCCGTCACGTGTTTCACGCAGTCGGAGGTGAAACCTCGACAGGTCAAGTCGCGCGCGAGCGCGACCTTGGCGAAGGCTCGTGCGATCTGCGACATGACGTAAAGCTTATTTCAGAACTAAATGTCAAAGACGTCTCGAAGAGTCAAGTAGTTTGATTAAATTCGGAGCGTCTGGCGCAAGTTGACAATTGGGCGAGCGTTCGGAGGGTAGGGGGCGCCGGTTAATCCGATAGGCTGCTCATCACGGCGATGAGGTACTCGTGCAGAGCGACGGTCTGGTGCAGCCACTTCCACGTCTGGTCCAAACTGTTGATGCGGTATCGGATACCCAAACAGTCTCGGCAATCCTTTTGCATTCCTCTGCTTGACGACAGGTTGGCCGGGTAAAAAGATAGGCTGCCTCGAGAACGCCCCGTCTTTGTCTCGCTGTTTGGATCGATGCTGTCACGTGCACCGGCGTGAGATGTCGGGGACCAAAGTTGACAGAGCGAACCGTGCGCGCGAATTTTCGAACGTTATTCCTCGAGTGAAGCCGTGTGATGATCGCTGCTCGAACGTGGGACGCGCAGTGCGGTCTAGCACGTTGGCTTTTGATGTTATATTGGGGCGATAAGCGCGTGACAGGGGGCAAGCAAGGTACGGGGATAGCGTCGAGGTTATCGGAGTTCGTCGGACAAAGTACGCGTGATCGGTGGAAAGCGCGAGGCACGCATGCGCGCGATGGAAAGAGCGCGGCAATCTTTGTCTTTTTAATTTTAAGCCGGAGAGATAAACGCGCGCTGTTACCGGAAAGAAGGACGAACGATGGTTCGGCCGACGTAGTTTATCCTTTTCTGGACGTCAGCAGCCGAGCTTCGTTGGCTCAGCGATTATTCAATGAACGCGAAAAAGTTGAGGGGTTCGTATCAAGTGTTGCGAGCTTTATCGGCGGGGCGCGAGAGGAGCTGGTAATGTTGTTGAACAATTGTGATGTTATTGCGTAAGAGTTTGTTGTTGTTGTTATTTTGTGGCGGAATTGTATGCGGGGGAGCGCGAAGGCAGACATTGTAAAAAGGTCGAGACTTTTATGAAACGGATAATTTGATCGAATACACTAAGCTGCTTTGTTAGAGATCACGAACAGAACAGCTGAGTTAAAATAGTTGCTTTAAATAGAAATAACAATAGTTCACTTTATTTCTATTTTTAATAAAAAAAAAAAATTGTAAATACAAGAAAGTTAAATTGGAACAAATTTTTGAGCCTGATTGATTTAAAATTTACTATGGTTTATTTATTCTTCGATTTGTCTCTTAATTTTATTTATATCGTTTTCTTCTTTATAAGAGTAAGGAAAAGAATGTATGATATATAAATAAATATATTTATGTGTCAATAACTCTGGTCAGTCGTTCCAGTTCAGTACATTGAACTGCTTTTTTGGTTCTTTTAACTTTTACTGATTAACGATGTCTAAAAATAAAAATATGTTTTCTTGTAAGATAACTATTCAGTTCAAAGTTAATTAGGCAGCACTAATTGCGTTTAATTTGTAGACATCTGACGATTATACTTCAATAAAGTTGTATTGCTTTATCAACTTGAATTAATATTTCTTATAATATTTATAACGAATTAATGTTATATTAATATTAATTATTTAAAAATATTAATTGAAATATTTTTTATTTAAAAACAATTTGCCTCGTTTATATAATTCTTCAGTTACTTCTCTTGTCAAATTAATCTACATCTATCTTAATTCAGAATTGCTTTGATATCAACATAAAAATTATAGACGTTAGATCGACTGATACGCAATAC
>JABFOV010003190.1:0-17189 GCA_022817685.1 Aradophagus sp. ZL-2020 | reverse complement strand
AATATGTAGTGAGATACAAATTGAAACTTTAATTTAATTCACTCAAACAATGTTATTCAAACACATAATTTACATTATTTACGCAGATTATTTTATTAGTTAATATGTAAAAACATATTTTTTTTTTTCAAGCAAAAGACGGTAAGCTGGATGAAGATAGGTCCCGTGGGCTTGGAAAAGTGTATAAAAAACCAAGTAACGGACTCTTCGAAAAAAAAAAAAAAAAAAAAAAAAAAAATAAATAAAAGAAGAAGAAGAAAAAGGAATGAAAATGAAGGCAGTGACTGCTTTCGAAAACGCAATTTCAAATGTCAAGCAATTCGTTTCAATATAAAATGTGTACTGTGAGCAACACTTTCTGTTTGTTTATTAGTTTGTCTAGACGAAATTGAAAAAAACTTCCTGTTCGAACTTTTAGTACGATGTACCTTAAATTCTCGCCCGAAATTATGCTATTTTTTAATAAATTTGTATATATCGGAACAATTAAATGGCAAGTATGAAATTAACTTAATAGTTTGAAAGTAAACATTAAAAGTACACTCTCCTCATACATCGTCTTACAATTTACTCACGAGTAATTTACTCAAAATTAAACTTTTAAAACTTGAAATTTCATTTAATGGCAAAAAGCTGCAAAACCGGCGCACATTTTCTTTGCCTTAGAAAGTTTCGAAGTCACGGAGAGTATTAATTATTTCTTTAATGCATTATTATGACGCAGGCGTCACACTTTATTCGTTATGGCATAGTTTGTTTTGATGAGAAAATTAATGTTGCAACACGAGTCGCAACAATTTGAAATTCAACTTAAACGCGCCTTGATATACTGCGACAAAGTTATCACGAAATGTTGGATCCAGATATTTATAATACTCGAGCGAATTCTAAACAACTGGTTTTCGGCACTCCCCCTGAATTTCGCTAGTTGATTCGCGTTTACGGCGAATGAGTTGCCGCGCTCCCACTTTACATGAACAATTTCTTCGCTGTTGGAGGAGTGGGAGGCGAAGCGAAAGAAGGTAGGGATACAAGAAAGTTTAACCCCACCTTAATCTCCCCGCGCAATGCAAATCGTGCTTACTTTTCGCGAGCATCATAGCAGTAATACGGATTCTAATTTCTCTTCTTTCCAAGTTGCTCCCTCATTTGCATTCATAGCCTGGATACCGATAACGCGATCCGTATCGTTTATCGCTTTCCTCATTGACTCGCCGTTTATTTTGTATTCGACTTTACGACTTTTCTATTGTCAAAAACTTTACCTCCACGGTTGGTGCGCGTTCTTCGATTTTTACGAGCAAAACATTTCCTCGGATTAATTGTTTCGTAATTGAAAACGTCGAAAATGGCTTGGCCTTTTTTTAAAAGAGGACGCTAACTGGTTTAAGCTATATCTATTTAATTACTTCCCACGTTTGTTTTTATTAATAATTTAAGCTTAAACGTAAACTTGAGTTTTTTAACAGCGACGAACTGTTGTTCAGTTAGAAATGTATGAAAATTACATATCGTGATATTTTCAAGAAGAATAGATTTTCTTTTTTTACACAGTGGGAATCTTATATCACACATTAATAATTACATTGAAAATTATTGAATTTTATCGAAAATAGGACGAATATCCAAATATTTCATCAATGCAACACATGATTTATCATTTTCTGATTTCTCAATATCCAACGATATGCAATCTTATTGAATGAACACAATTTATCACATACCAGACGCTCATCGCGGTGTTTCTTCGCAACACCCCAAGCTAATATGTCATCTATATATATTTCAACATCTTTCGCGTCGTCGAATATTTCCAGTGAACGTTCCTCTGAAACTTTGATTCTGAGGAGATAACATAAAGTATAGCCAGACATTTATATCTGTCAAAGGGCTTATTGAATGTCGCTAAATCGCCACTGTTTACTTGCAACTTCACCTGCAAGATCTTCAACATTCAACGTGTTGAATAAATTTAAATTTTACATCTCAGAATATAAAATTCGAAGATTAAATTGCTTTACCTTTTTACGGTCATTTTTTATAATGTACACTCAGAAAAATAATTAAGTAAATGAACCAAATTATTTAGTTTTTTGATTTGTGTTGACTTGAAAGAATCTTTTAAAATTAAATTTATGTTTCGTTAAATCGTAAGAATCAGCCTCATCTACGAGTTTAAGTAAACCAAATTATTTGGTTCATTTTACCAAATTCGGATGCGCGCGCATCAGTTTCCAATGGAGCTTACGTGAGCTGCATAACCTACGAAGTTTTGTCGGCTGTGTAACATGTTAAATTAGGAAAAATTTTATTGATAAAATATAACCAAATGTATATTTAAATTATCATGTACTTATATATATGTTAAAACTTATATATATACAGATTATTTTTATGCACAATGAATATTTAAGTTTAGTCAAAATACATTTATTTTATTTATAGGTTTAAAAACTTAACATACATTACTGTTTTAAACATCTATGTAGCTTAATCTAGTTAGTTTAACGGTTAGGTTTTAACGTTAAAACAAACGAGTTTCAGTATCAATCAAAAGAAATCTTTTGGTTAAAATAACCAAATATTTTTTATCAAATAATTTGGTTATTCTAACTTACAATTTGGTAGGAGCCATATCAACTGAAGAATTTGGTTCACTTAACCAAATTTTGGTTAAGTTAACCCAATCTTTTTCTGAGTGATATAATTTATCTTTTCAGGATATAATTTTCATTGAATAAAACTTCGTGTTTGTAAGGTTGAATTGAATTCAAGAAACAGAACATAGATTTTTTTCATAAAAACTGTCGAAATAAAGTAGCGAAATCGAATATTTTTACTGCATTTCCAATGTCTCTTTGTTTCAGAAATTACTTGTCCGCCACCCGCGACACCGAAACGCGGACGTATAATTGAAAGCGCGTCGTCGAAAAAACGTGGCAGAGCACACAAAGTAGGCACTTTGATTAGATTTGCGTGCCTGCCGGGACATCAACTACTTGGCGAAGGCTCGATAATCTGTACAGAAAATGGCACGTGGTCACATCAAATACCAGTCTGTGAGTATCGTCAAGCAAAAATCAATTTTCTTTATCACTTTCGTCGCTCTTATCCGACATCCGATGATAAAAGACAAACAAAACAGGTCAACGATGAAACTTGATTAACCTTTCTAAAGATATTTATACGGAAAGAATATGAATTATATTGAAAAATATAAATCATAACACCGAGAGAAATAGACTGTTAAATTAACTATCGTAGATTGAAACAAGAAAGACAATGTAATATAAAATTTATGTGGATTTTCCTGACAAATAAAAATTACTAGCAGAATTATTACACGAAGAAAAGAACGAAACATTCCTTGAATCATTAATGAATGTGGAAATGTTATCACGTGAATGCATTTTTACGTAGCTATTCGGTAAAATATATATATATATATATATATATAAACTAAAAAATTTCCTTTATATGACTATTTTGTCAAAATAGGTTGTTTTTAAAATTATGAAATATTAAGTGCAATTAACGTTGACTAATAGCACTTAAGAAGACGTGAATAAAAGATTGATGTTTAGTTAGAAGCTAAATTTTACGTAATTGCTCAATATTATATACCATAATATCAACGTTCGACTTATCCGGAAATCGAAAGCAATAATTGTTATAAAAACGTCCCAATTGTCGACGATATCGACGTCGATAATCGATTTCCGACCGTTATCCGCTCACGAGGGAAGTTGAAAATATTTTTGAGAGAAGGATACCGCGATGAGATTATTTACCCGATTATTTTTCTGTGGATCCGGGTGTTTGCAGTGACTTATCTTCGTAACCGCTTAAAATAAAAGTTTGTTCATTTATCTCTGTAACTCTTGAGTTCCTCGTTCGCGTTCGCAGAAAATGTTCACATGCGCCGCGGCAATTATTCTTCGGTAGAAGAAAAAAGGCGAGAAAGAGCACGGCTGAATGTTAAAAAAAATTACCCATTGCAACAAATTTATTTCAGCTCTACTAATTACGTCCAATTTTATTTAATTTATAAAGCTAATTCCATTTCGCATGTATTCTTTTATTAACACATACCTTTCAGTTTATTCGGTTCGGACGTGTCAAAGTTAACTTGACGGCAATGAAATCAGTTTGCATTGCGTCCACTGTTCTAAGAGAATAACAACTATATTTGTTGATACATCAACAATAACGTTATCTCCTCGGTACGGCAAAAATTTCGTCATGCAATTAAACAAGTTCTTGGGACAACTAAAAATATTGTTATTCTAGCAAATATCCGTTATTGCATAAATATTTTACTGTGTATGTTTAATACCGTGTTTGTACATTTCTGTGTGTTTGATCCTGTGTATGTCATCCTTTCATCCGGTGGGAATCGTGGAATTGTAAATATTGCGCATGTGCTGTAGGTCACAAAGACGCGGATGTAATTCCATGATTCCCACTGGTTAAAAAGCAAGGTTTCATGGATTCAGCAATAAATTGATAATAATTTAAATAAAATATAACAAACAATAAAGCGAAAATGAATATTATGATGTAGAATGAAAAAACTGTTGTCAGATTCGAATATTCTATTAAATATAATTTATTTTACTCCAACATTTATTATATTTTACAAATATAATTTCAAATGTATGACTTTGTGTGTTATTGTTTATTAGATATTAAATAAGTATTATTATTTTTTTTTATTTATGTGTAATCCATTTATTTATTTTTTGCCGCTTGTAATATTGTGCTTCAGTTATTTCTAAAAGTCGGCATAAAGCTATATTCAATTAAATTTTATTATTTATTATTGAAAACAATAAAATGTTAGAATGCAAGAATAAAACTATATATTGTCGCGGAAAAACTCGATATCGAATGACGAAAGAGAATTTGTTGTCACGAGTAGTTCGTTTTTCTTTTCTCAGTTCGTTGAATTTGATGCAATAAAACAAAATGAATTTCTTCTGTCCCAATTACTTGATATAAATAGTATTACGAAAACATGTTTTCACGTACACATGAACTCTTTTTTGCGTTCCGTGAGATCTCTTTTTTGTTTAATTTTTTTGTTTTTTTATGCATTGCTTTTTTGTTTTATAAAAGAACACAACAGTGCGGTCGAATAATTACTTTAGCTCACGCAAATGACGATGGCGAGCAATTGATCAATTTTTCCGCACACGAAAACGAAAGCGTTGAGAAACTAAAACCAATTTTGTGTACGTGCTGACGGGGACGGAAATTCAAAAGGAAACAAATATATTCGACCAATGCTAAACCACAAAGACACACACTCACAAGGAACCAAGCTTTAACGAGAACTGTCAAAATCGTTTGTTTTCAATAATCGTATTTTCGGAATAATAATCTGTCAGAATAAAAATTAGAAGACAATTACGGTTCGAATATTGAATTTACATACATTCAATGACAACGGTACACGTAGTGTCGGATTAGTCGAACCGACATTTCTAATCCAGTCCAGATATCACGCCTCACTCTTATCAATAACATTTTTTAATTAATATCGTTGAATATATATATGTATACATTTTTATATTATTTTGATATGTTCAAAATTTAGAAAAAATTGACAGTTACCAAAGTGAAATAATGACTCAGTTTGGAATTCGATTAAAAATAGTCTGAAATGGTAAAACTTAAAACGTGCTTTCGTTTGATAATTTTTTAATTTGAAAAACTTCTCGAGAAATGTATCTCTAACTGAATTACTTTATTCAAGTGAAAAAGTTTTTTTATGATTGCATTATAAAAAGTCACGAGTAATTATAAAAGTTTAACAGTATTAATACGGTTATACTGTTAATCTCAAAATTGATATTGTTATTCGATTGGATGTTTTTTCTGCACGGTGGTTAATTTAAAAGAATCTCTAAAAACTGACAAAATTATTAAAAAGTTATTCCAAGAAAATTCTTAACCTTTTGATTATGTAGGTGTCATACGGTGTCGATATTACGATGTTATATATACGATAAAAAAAGATATTGCATTATCGGTGCATATTATAGACCATGCGTAAAAATTCGATTAGTAAACAACCCGAATGATGCACAATTTATTTCATAAATAACAAGTTAATAGTATCGAGTAAATTGCCACATTGTAATGAAAATTTGCCCATTCTTTGTAAAAACTGATTGAAAGCGTGTATGTTTTTTTAGTTATAATAGTTCAGTATTAATTTTTTTGTATATACGCATGTTGAATTGACTAAACTATTTCGCACTAATATCTTCCGATGAATAGCTTGTAATTAATATATTCAATATCGATTCGTCAGTTATAATTAATGTATAGGATGTTACAAATTAGCTTTATATTAAATTAATTCAATGATAGGATATTTTGAAAAGAAAACTTACATGCGCGATAATGATTGATATTTGCAATTTATTAGCTCGCAAAACATTATAGTTAAAACTGTTTTTAATGCAAACAATTTCACGAACGAAATTTTTGTCGGTCTTTGTTATGTTAAGCATCATAAAACCAAACATTATTAAAAATGATGATTTGTATTACTCAGTTATTTAATTGAGGTAAATTATGCTCATACAAAATGATGTTTTAAAATAACCTCAACAGTTTCAAAATATTTTCAGAACATTTTATATGTTGAACATTCTAAGAATATTCTGACAATATTTTTTTACATTCATGTTATTAGAGAGTTTTAAAATAAACTTGATAAATATTTTGCATAAAATAACACATTGACTTTTTAAATGTAAGAATATGTTGACAGAAAGCCAAAATATCAGGTTTTTATTATTGGTTACATGATCAAATACATAATCATAAAAGTTTTATGCTACATTAAAATTTATGACACATTGCCATTGTTAGAGAATACATGTGTGTCGGACGATTTATATTCGCTATAAAAACTAAGCCATTCAGAATGTTTAAAGCAAGACATGTAATACCGATTTTACACTAAATCGCGTACGATTGTCGGGCATATTATTGTTTTAAAACGTGTCGAAATATAATTTGAATGTATACATTATTTATCATTTAAACCATAAAAATAATTACAACCCGTGAAAAAAATCAAATTACCGAGGCGAAAATTAAAAAAAAAATTCAGCTTAAAACAACATTCACATCAATGCTAGCCTTAAAATGTCAATTCATATCAATGGATATATTCATACATAAAACAATTATTTTATATAAATTTTTGGCTATTGAAAAATTTAGATAGTTAACTTTTTAGAATATTGATAATTAAAATAACCATTTCAGTAATATTAATAATGAATGATTGATAAGCAAAATTGAAAAGAGCGGTATTATGTGTTTCGAAATTGTAATAGAAATTAATTGAAATTATTATAAGTGCAAGATAAAAGTGTGCTATTAAGGATGATTCCTCGTTGCAATATGAATTTCACTTGCAAATGTGACAATTATCAAATTTAAATCAATTATTGACGAAGTTTTCTGAAACAGCGTGCGAAACGGCCTCCGTCGCCATTCTCATCAATTTTCACATCACCTAACAGTTGCGTTCAAAAATTGTCAGCGAATTAAACTTTGAATGACAAAACTTGGCGCGCGTTAATTTAACTTACGAAAAGTCATGTCACGATTATCGTTGATTAACTTCGCACTTTCCACATTTGTCATTATTGTCACAACTTCTGCTATTACTTTTATACTAATGAGCTTTTTGTTGACGGTTTACTAACTTTTAATATAGAACAAACAAAAGTTATTAGTCTAATTAGCAGTAATTTGAAGTTGGAAACTTTAAAGAAGTCACGGGAATGACTTTATAATTCTTCGCGAGTAGGAGTGTTGTAAAAGAAATGGTACCGAATTGACAACTATTCGAAGCCAACTTTTCCAAATCAACTTTGTCCACGTCCATTTTTACGTCGTTTGCGTTCTACGTACTACTCTAATATTTAATACACAAATTATTTTTAAAGTTTCAGAACTTTACGTCACGTGCAACGAATTATTCAAAAATGACAAATCAATTTTGGTTAAACATTTACGACACCAAGTAGCCGTAATAAGAATAGCAACTTTCTTTGGAATTTATTTGTTCTTAAAAACGTTTGTGATCTACAAACAATTAAATAAGCCATCTATACGATCGTTAGTTCAACAATCTATTTCTCTAAAAAAAAAAATTCGGGGTTGGATTTTTTCGTCAAGCCCGGCCGAATAATCGACGCAACGTCCAGGCTCGACTAGCTGTGGTTTCGGTGAAAACGAATTGAGCCAATTATAATTAATTATTCAGGTGAAGTAAGATGCCCGTATCCGGGGGATCCGCCGCACGGCCGGATAGCTCCGCTCAAGTTTTGGTACAAGCCCGGGGATAATATACAAGTAACATGCGCACCCGGCTACGTCATCCCGCTGGAGCCCGTGAAGAAGCCAACCTGCCGGGAGAACGGCATTTGGAGCGGCTTGCCGCCCCCGTGTCGATCGTACAAAGAAGTTTGATGTGCGTAAAAATAGTGTGAGAACTCGAGTTTCGTCGAGCGCGCGCCAACAAACAGTGACAGGCCGAATGGGACTCGCGTACGAGAACATCGGGAGATCGAATCGTGGTAAATGGATTTTTACGTACTTGTAAAAATTGTACAAGATTTCAATTTTCGTCGATCGTGTGCCGTTATCATATGATCAATAATCACATTGTAAAAAGGTAGGCAAATGCGAATTCTCGTTTCGTCGTTGATGCCGGTTCGATGGATCAACGCGTCGGCGTTTTCGTTCCAAGATGGGCAGCTTTCTTTTATTTTTCTTTGACCTGATCATTCACGTTGGGAATATGCAAATCGCTCGTGAAATATCGGTGCATAACAGTATTGAGATCGAAATGACAGCACTGTAATTATTGATTCATTACTTCACGTTAAAGTTAAATAAAAAAGTTTTTCCCTTTCACTACACGTATATTTTATTTATTCATTGTTTAAAATGTAAATTAAGCTGCTTTAGAAGGTTGCAAGGTGGTAAGAGGTAAGAGGCATCATTTTGTGGTTTGAATACAGTTTTCTCAAAATAATAGTTTATTTTTAAAAAAATATATATGTCAATATATATACATTTGACTTGCTTCATTCCTCATAGAATTACGTTACAGGCATCTCAATTACCAAATGTACTCTTTGTTTCTATATTTTATGTTTAAGCGCATTTTATACGTGCTAATTTTTTTCCATTTTTACATCACCGAGTGACTTAACAATAATTTATGATCAATTGAAAGTAACATTATGAAACCAATTTTTTTACATTTTTGAACTTGTTTTAATGTTAAAAAATGCAAGTTTCTGCAGATGTATGTATTATTTAGACACTGTTTTTGCAACAGACGATGAAAGCTTTTCAAAATAAATGTCAAATTATTTCGAAATAACCGGTAAAAACTGAACGTCAATTGTGACTTGGCTTCATGAAAGATCGCGCTTTTTGAATTCGGCAAATTTGTCTGCTGCGTTTGGACATTTTTATCCGACACGGGGTTACGAGATTATAACAGATGTTGAACATTGTAAAAAGCCAACCAATTGCTATTTGCCCATCTCTGGCCGAGCGTTATTTTAATCGTCGACTGCTGTACTTGCGAATCAGGGTGAAATACGTTTTGACTACAGCACATTCCATCTCTCTCCATTCTCCATCCTCTACCTTTTCCCACTTTCTCTGTAATCTTGATATCTGTGTAAATACCTTACGTCTAATGCATGTTTCTAATTATTTTGCATGTAAAGAAAAATACATTCAACGGAACATGGATATTTACGAGGCTCCAAAAACTATAAACTTAAATACGATGTTAAAATCTGACCACGCCAAACAAAGTGTAACACATGAATATAAAAGAAATGAAAGTCACTTATTAAAAAAAAAAAAAGAAACACTTAATTCGGAATAGGTATTAATACACTGAGAAAACGGAGAAGTGTCATATTGCAGATAAGTTTTTCATTTACAAAATGACCGATAAAAAGTTCAAAAATATTTTAGATCCTGTCTTTTAGACTCAGGAAACAATTTAGTGTTTCAAGTAAATACAAATAAGGCGCCTATCTTCTCAATGAAGTTGCTAATTAAATGACAGAGTACATTATTCAAATAGTGGTAGTTTTACCGTGTAAGTAGTCCAGTTTGTCATTAAAACAGTGAAATTTACTATTTCGTTTCCTCGGTGTATTTCTACATCATTAGCTATGACTATTTGATTAAAAAAATATTTATCATTCAAAATATAACTGATTTTCATTCGATCCTTGTCTCCCGTGCGTACACAATCGCATATGGCCGTGTGCGTCGATACATAATCCATTTACGAAAGCATATATGAAACCATATACCAATCAATTTTACTTTACTAATATAAGTACTCGTGACAATTGAAACTAATGGTCAGATGACAACAAAAGAAAGAGGTCAAAATTACGGTAAAAAAAGGAAGGAAAAAGACACGTGGCGGGTACCACGTGGGCCGCTCGGTGATGTCGGAACAACGAAGCGCGAACGCGCGAGATTTTCAAAAAGAGGGCAAATCGTCTTTCTCTTCCTTCCTTTTTTTTCAACGGCAAATAACGACATGATCACGTAAAGCGTACGTACGGCGAATGACGATGGCACGAGCGCGGCAAGTCGCACGTACGACGAATCGTAAAACTAACTAAACAAGTGACACGTGCGCGCGGCGCAGAGCCGGCAGATGAATAGCAAGAAGGAGACCTGATTTTTGTCGCCAATTTCTTCGTCGTGAAAGCTAACATCTGAGCGCGCTTAATGATAATCGCGGTGCGAGATTAAACATGTTGGGTATATTTTTCGTCTTACTGCTCGTTGCTCGCAATTTAAGTAGTCGTAATCAAAGTGCGGACCGACGCAGTGCATTACGCTGCAACCGTTCTATTATAGTTCAGGACTTCTGTTCATGTTCTTGCGATTAACCTAAAATATCACTTTAATTCATTTTTACTACTCGTGCAACGAACGTTGACGATAGTGTTTACATTAAAACTCTAAAGTTGATTATTCCTTTATTTATATTTATTTTAAAGTAAAAAAAAATTGCCAATCTAAAGAATTGGAATTTCAAGGGAGAAAACTAATTTTTTTGGTGGAATTGCATTTAACTTTAGAACGAGCTCGTGTTTTTTAAAGATGAATAATCCGGCAGTGAATTGTAAATTAACGTCATCTCAGAAAGAGTTAACAAAAAACTGAACATTCGTCCTATACAATAGTATATATAAAAGAAAAAATGTAGAGGTGTAATCTTTATCTGAATTCATTCAACCATTGTCAAACTAACTTTATTGAATTTTGAAAATATATCTTGTTGTATACGCGATCTTAATTAAAAAAATTTTAAAAATGAGACTTTTATTGTAAATGAGATTCGCATTAAACAAATTTTATGTTAAAAAAGGACATATCCCTAATTTTGATATATAAATGTGGCTATTTCTGCACGAAGTTATGTACAGTATGTAATTGAATTGAATTATTAATGGATACACGATGATTGTCCTGTCACTAGATGTTCCAGTCCACTGTTCTAATGTAGAATCAATTAAAAAATTCTGTTTGCCGATCGAACGCATTAGGTTCTAATTCAATTATTAATATTTAGACGCATTAGACGTAATCAATGGTACAGAACGTAATGAGATGTAATGTTTTTAGATTTACATTTTTATACGGGTACGTGAATCTAAAGAGAGTTCAGGTATGCGAGCATTTCGATCGATTTAGACTTCTAATTTACCTGTTTAACGGTGCAAACAGTTATTAGTAAACGACATGGATAAAGTGAGCTAACGAATTTTCATATTCAATGTTTCTTCGCCATCGCCAATCGCTGACCGCGCATGTAAATATTGGTTTCACTACACGTTAGCGTGTATAAATGAGATTAATTCGAGTCGAAAAGTACGAAACACAGCGTAGAGCGTCTTTGACGTTAACTTAAGCCCAAATGTCAAGAGAGCGATTGCAACAAATTGATACTTGATGAACGCAATTAGTGGCATTAATCAATACGTTAGAAAAGGACGACTTTATTGATTGACGAACGAATGAGCTATATGATCATTGAACTCTGATTGGACATCTAAAAAGATATATTAGAAGATATTTTTTTTTTTTTAATACAATATAAATATTCATTCTAAATATCAAACTTTTTAACGTTACATTAACAAAAATATAATAAATGATTTTCTTCTGCTAATATCATATTAACGCTAAATTCTGTGCTTAGCGAACAAATTTTTGACTATTTCTGTATACGTTTTTCTAAAAGTGAATACAGAAAAAAAATAGATCATAAAAATAGTCCTTCGTCAGTCAAAGAAGTGCTCCTGAAATAGAAAAACTCTTTCCAACATTAAGAAATATTTTAGAATTGATTTCTTTCATATCGATGTATAATAAAGTACTATTTATTCTTTAAGCGTATGTATTTATTAACCTGTTTTAATCCATTATCAATTGATTTTCGTCGAGCCAAGCAATAATTCAAAATACTTAAAGACAAAATATTTAATATGTAAAGTAACAAAACCTTTGTTTGATAAAATTTCTTATTTCAATTATAAAATATAATAACGGAACTGTTAATTTATTTTGAACAATTAGTTTCATTTGTTCGTCAAAAGTTTGGAAATCATTCATATTATATTAATTTAGACACGAAATTCACCGTTGCAATTTTTTTCACAGTTAAAGGTAAGTACACGTTATTTATTATTTTGCGTAAAGTTAAAAAAATGTGAAAAAACAACATTTCTCCGCTAACAAGTTTTTCAACTAAATCGAATTTTTTCCGAGTTAAATCAAACATTAAATGAAAGGATTAGTATTTCTGCAAAAAATGCATTGAAATCTACCTGCAATGCAAATTACAATCATAAATATATTACTCGTAACTTTTTCGACGCCGTTATTGGTAATGTATGTAAAGTTTAATGTTTCATCTCTACGCAGAATTCAGATACCGCATTACGTAAAACTTGCATAAAATATGCAATATTATTCGTATACATTGTGTACAAGTTTTATTGCTCGAGAGCAGTAATTGTTAACGGGAATCAATATTTCTGGAATCCGTTGTGCATCGGTTTATTTACATACGCCAAACCACTAAGGTGCGCGATATCTTTTTTGTCGAACGTCGAATCATCAAAGCATCTTTCGAATCCGTAATTCTCGAAATTCCTCTCCTCTACTCTCTCTTAACCCTGTTCACCGAACAAGCCTCTCTTTCTCTCTATGAATTTCTTATCTTTCCTCGGATTCTACACTCCCTGGCAGTCAGATAAGAAGAAGCATTCCTTGTTATTGGAAACGGCTAAAATAAAACCAGTTGAAGTCGTACAAAAATAGAGATCGTGCACTTCGTTACGAACGTATACAAATGTATTTACATTTATCAAATATACTTCAAAATATGAAAACTTTCGAACACTGTCGATGTATAAAAACAATGCATATCAATGTATTGAATTTGTCTAGAAAAAGTGTTTACAATCAGTAACTTTTCTAAGTTAATTACAACATTTTTTAAAGATGAATTCCAAACTTTTTTTTAATGTATCACAAAAACTATTACTTAATATATCGAGCCATCAAAACTCAGAACTACTACCACAGTAAAAGACCTCGTGTTTTATTTTGAGATATTTCGTATTTTTCAGATATCAAACATATTTTCATTCATCACAGTATCATCACACTTGCAGAAGAGTGCAACGTCGCACTGAAGTGCAATAGTTTTCAATCGTTCCTTTTGACAAAGGACCGCCTCGATGATTATATTGTGCGGGGGCGATAGATTTGTCATGGCTGTCGCGAAGAGTCCACGATCTGCGACGTCCAGGAAGCCCTTGACTTTAATTCTGAGGCACGTGAAATGACAACGAAGATGAGCCGGGGAATAAGGAGATGAAAATGGGAGCAACGGGCGCCATAGAGACGGAGCGAAAGACAGTCGCTCATGCATTTCAAACCAGCTCTTCTGCCTCCAGCCTCATCATCGTCCGACAAATGTATTCAAATATATTTACCCCGACTTTAATAATGGAAAGCCGCCATTATTGTGCTGCCGGGTAACACTCTCAAGTACCTTATGACGGCGTGGCTAATACCCCGTACGAAAAATAAAAATAAATGTCTAAATAGAAACAAAAATATACTCGGAAGTATATAATTTATGTTTGCAGATATATTCGGAAATATCATTAAAAATATAGATGGCTCATAATTTTCTACTTATAATTATGTTTCGTCTTCCTGTGCACAGCTGCCTTAATCGTCTCGAATTTGGGATTCTTCAATGTTTGGAAGAAAATTTTTTGTTAGTTGCAAATATATTTTTATATATATTTTAGTTGGTGTGGGACAGACATGGTTTCCAATACTTCGAAGATATTAAATTATAGTTTCTCTATATTCTGCTGGTTAATATAATTTGTTCGTGTGAGAAAAAATTGTTCATCTGACACTTGTATGAATTTAAATATATTTATAATATATATCTAAAAATATATATCTAGAATGTATATTTACATAAGATATATTTTTTTATTTGTATTAAATTTTTTTTCGTGCGGAACTGACAAGGCTAAAGAAGAAGCCATCAAATATCCGACGCATGCGAAAACCAAACGTCAAATTATGTGACTCGATTATTCGAAGAATGTTTTACTTTCATTCATCATTCATGAGATTCTTTTTTTTTTCGCTCCTTATTCTATATCAAGTGACAAAATTATTCAATCTTTTTATGGCAGATAACCCATTCGATAAAGTTTCACTTTCTGGTTGTCATATATTGAAGGACGGCTAACCTCACAAGTTATATACGCGCAAACTTAAATTCCGAAACTTTGAGATGTGTGTAAAATATGAAAATGTGTTTTGTAACAATAGGTAATTTGTTTAGTTCAAGGTAATTGTTGTTGGAAATTTATTACACAAATTCTATTCAAATAACCTGTAAAAACAATTTTGAGACGTGTTTGTGTCTGTGACACTAGACACGTTGATATGTAATGTAAAAATCTCAGAATATGACACTTTTTGGAAAGTAGAACTACACTCTGACTACAAGTTTAGTTTATCGTGAAAAAACAAATTATTTTAAACGCTATTTATGACATCCGATTTTTAACTTGTTGATTTAAATAAATTATGACGTCGATAAAGAGAAATAACAAAGAATTATTATTGTATACACGGTGTATTATGTATTAATTTGTGTCGAATATTGATTTTTTCAAACCACGCGATTATTGCGCAAACCGTGTTATGCGGTGACGCTAAATACTTGTCAAGCAAAACAATTTGATTGGCGTTGTATAAAAAGCGAATGGTGCGAGTGAAGGAAATTTATGCTGTCACGAATTAATATAATCCGATATCCAATCAATGCACAAATTCGCTTTCAACTTTTTCAAAAATCTCAATTGACGGATGGTCGTAAAAATCATATTTTTAAATTGTATATTTTAATAATGTTACCTCAGTTAGCGTTACATTTTTTACTATAATTGGTTTTACACTTATAATATCAAAGTAAAGTATATAAGTGAATAGAAACAATTATTTTATTATTAAAAACATGGTGTTTATAAGCTGCTACAAAAGTGCAAAAATAATTTATTTTTCAAGAATTAAATTTTTCAATTTGTTCAATTCCAATTGAACAATTTTTTAATTGTTTTCTCAATTGAAAAAAAGGAATCGTTCTACGTACGTTATTTCAAAACATAAATATTCCTATATACTTTTTTTTACCCGCAAAACAATGTTTTGTTAAAAGATAAATTTTCTCGCAAAATGAGTGTGCACTGGAACTGAGTATCATTGAACTGACAAAATTAATTTAACTATATTTTTATTGCGATGATGCAATTCTATTTGTTCTTTCTTAGCAACACGAGCTGGCCCGCAGAAAAAGGTATTCTTTCACATTACCTTTACTTCACAACGTTAACAGTCGGCTTTAATTAAAATCATTTTCTCCTCTTTTTTGGAAAGCAATTTTTGAATAAAATTCTTCGTAATTAAACTTTCTAATTTTCATTCGATATACAATGTTTACGTGAATTTATTGAATAATAAGTAAACAAAAAGTATAAAGTAAAACTAAAAACTGAAATTAACTATTTATGTTGCTTCAAGTTCATCTCATTTCATCACAATGACTTCAAGGATAAATTACTCAAACAAAAATCATTCAAAAATGCTATATACTTTCCATCGTTGTCCAATTACAGTAATTTTACAAGCGAGTAACGAAAAATCAATAAAACTGCATTAATTAACAACATAATTTGATTGTTGAGCTTTAATATCGCTTCTTATGCGTTCCGCCGGGACGAAATGAAACAGAATCGTCATAATTTATAATACGATAAAAATATCTTTCTCCATTATCTGTCTAGATTTTCTTCGAGAGACGGCGGAAGCATTGAATCTCGCAGCAAGACGGTACCGTGATAAATTAATTAAGACTCTTAATCAGGTAGTTTATGTTGCAACGTGTTTTACGAGTGAAATTGAAAACGATTCAGAATAGTCGAAGTTTAACTGGCGAGTCTTGTCATTGGTAACATTCTCATTAAAATTTTAATGGCAATAAATTTTTTCCTTTTCTCTTAATTTACATTTATTTAACTTTGACGTCGAAAGAGCACGAGAAACGGGGAGGGCTAAAAATGGGAAAATTAAAATTTCGTTACCGTGAAGAGGATCTACATCAATTGAATAATTGAAAGAGGGACAACACGGGGAAAAAGTCGTTGTTAAAAGAATAGTGAATTTACGTTGAATTCATTGCCAAAATTAGTGTCGCGAAAAAAACGTTTAGAAGCTTTTTCAATTTTAACCTATCTCTAATGTGGGAGTTTTTTCAGTGTTTTATAAGTGTTTAAAAAAAAAAAAAAAAAAAAAAAAAAAAAAAAAAAAAAAAAACTCTAGGTTTCACACTATTGACAATCATCTTTGCAAAAAGAACTTGCATATAGAAAGTGCGATTCACTCGTCAATGTTAACTTGGATGGAAGTGATTACATTAAAAATATTAACTAAGATTGAAAAAAGTTTTCTACCTGAATCTTGAATGAGTCTGATAATGCTTAGTAAATATTATATAC
>JABFOV010003189.1:0-17190 GCA_022817685.1 Aradophagus sp. ZL-2020 | reverse complement strand
AGGTATGGGGTTTCGTGGTGTAGAGTAAATATATAAAAGACAAATTCTTAATATTTTTGAGAAAAAAAAAAAATATAGTAATAAAATAAAATTATTTTTTTTTATTCAAAATCACAAAAGACAAAAAACAAAAATAAAAAAAAATTAAAAAATAAAAAAATTTTAAAAAATAAAAAAAAAATAAAAAAAAAAATATAAAAAAAAAAAAAAAAAAAAAAAAAAAAACACGTACGTACTCATTTTAAAAAAAAAAAAAAAAAAAAAAAAAATTATACAAAATCAATTTACACGGATTTGATAATGTGGCTGATGAATTAAACGTTTTCGTTATCAAAATGTTTTGCTCTAAACGAAAAAAATGTTATGTGTAATTATATAATGAATGTTAACAATGCTCCAATATTTAATTTAAATAACTGTAACTTCTATGATTATTTACATTTAAATTAATAAAATTTTTGAATTTTTTTCCGTCAAAATATATTTCTCCATTTTCAAAATTTCAACATTTTTAGTACATATATATATATTTCCATTTTAAAAACATTTTGTTTTTTAATTACATATTTTATTATTCTTACTGAAACATTAAATAGGTTAAAGTTAATGTTTGTACATACTTATCATATATCTATGTATCTCTCAAACTTGACTGTTTATACGGTTTCTACGAAATCGGGCAATTTGAGTTGTTATTTGTTTTTGTATTTAGTTTTCTATGAACCGGTGATCACGAGAGTTGTTGAAACTTATCGAAATTAATTGTAGACAATCATAATTGCAATCAAATTTCAAAAAGTTGGCCCATATACGGACCACCGCCTCTAAAAAGGTAAAAGAAATGGATGTTTTTCTGAAATGAAAAAAAAAGTTTTTCTGTAGAGGTTTATAAAGATATCAATGCGTTTACATTCATAATTACTCCTCTTTTTCACGCCCAACATTTATGTTTCTATTTTTGAAATGTTTTGTCTACCAATTATATTACAACAATATGAAGTGTTTTGGCGTTGTTTATATCGCCGTTTAAATCTAGAAAATAATATTTTTATTTGTCGATAAAAAGTTAATCGTAAAATTAAACCTTACGTTTAACCAGGGGAAAAACAGGTATCAGTGTGTTTCTTCAACATGGTATTTGTCACTAACACAAAGACGTGAAACATTTGCACAAAAAAACCGAATAAAGAGAAGACACTAAAGCGCTATACGACGATGATACGACACGAGTGAAATAGGCGCTAAATGCAATGTGATTTCTGTCGTCATGAAATGAGTTTCAAAAATCGCGGTTCATAGACGGCAGCACTGACTTGCTCGTATGTTGTAATTTAGTTTTTGATAAATAGTTTATTAATAATATAACTAGTGAGCAAAAATATCCTTCAACAGTTATCAAGATTGTTTTATACAAACTGTTTATAAAACAAAACTTTTTTTTTATAATAGAACTAATTTCCTTAAACATTTTTGTAGAACATTTTTCCATCAAAAAAATTTATTCTTACACTTTGATACCATTTCGGCCGAGGTTAATATATTAATGACGTAAACAAACATATATTTTCAGTTAACAATTTATTTTTATAGTATATTTTCAAAAATTACTCATTATTTACACGATATACATTGTCTAATTACTAATTGTAATTAATTCACAATTGCCAGTCGATCACAAATTGTATACAATATCAATGTTTATTGAACATTAAAAGTAGATTTTGCCAAGATATTGAACAGTTGCAATAATGCAACGTCTGTCATAGAAATTAAAATTCAATAATACTCATTAAAGTCAGTCACTCTCATCATCGGACGAGTCATTTTTTTTGCGCCTTTTATTGTCTTTTTTTTTCTTGTATTTCTTTGATTTCTTGCTACTCTTTTTTCGCTTGCGAGTCTCTTTCTTTGCTTCTTCTTCATCCGACGAGCTGCTGCTCTCTGAATCACTCTCCGATACCTTTCTTTCTCTTTTGTGTGACTTTTTCTTTGATTTTTTCTTGTGCTCTTTTTTATGTTTCTTCTTTTCTTTCTTCAACTTTTTCTTCAGCTCTATCTCGCGTAATTCTGTTAAAGGGGTGGTATAATTTTCATCGCTGTCTGAACTCGTGCTGCTCACATCCAAAACTATTTCTTTATTTGGATCAACTTTGATGAAATTGCGGCATTGATAAGTTAAATGTCCCGCGTAACCACATTTTTTACAAGCAGCACGTATTTGTTCTTTGTTTTGTGGGAATAATCTGGATACAAATTTTGGATCCATCTCCTGTAAAAAACATTATACATTAAGCTTGAATTTTTAAAAAATTTTAAAACATATTTTCAACAGTTTAATAAAATATATCGATTCATTAATTATGATTTCAGTTTCAAAATATACCTTGAACATAACTAAAAGTAAATTTAATTCATATTTGTTTATCTTCATAATATACTCTTGGTAACTACAATATTTAACTTGAATTCTTCGTGATTTTTAGACTATTTTTAAAATATATATAAATTCTATTAAATTAAATAAATGAAATCAATTCAGTTTATTGATAAAATATAAATACCGACTGAAGTTATGTATATAACCAACCAATTATCAATTGTAAAGAGATTTTATATTGAAATATAAAATTATGTTTACAAACCTCTTATTTACAAAAATATAAAAGAATAAACTGCTTCCTAATATTGATTAAGAAGTTCTTGCACTTAACGAGTAGAAAAAATTATGAAATTTAATGAGCAGTTTCGTTTTAAATAGGTAATATTATAATAGGTTAAGTTATTTTGTAAACACAAAAAAGAAATAACTTACAGCGCCATTGTTCGCCATTTTGTTTCTTTAACTTTTCGAAATTCATAAAACGAAAGATCGTATTTTTAGTAAACTAACATTTATTATTGTATTTATCTATGATTATCATAATAATGACGAAATAATTATACAAAATTTTAATATTGAAATTAATTTCTATTTTATCAGGACGAAAAAGATTTTAAACATCAATCCTGAAATGTATTAAGTAGCGACATCTACAGACTCAGTCGTGAACCTATGTGTCGTGAGAAAATTATAATTTATCAAATTCGACATGATCAACGCAAGGTAAGTGAAATTATTACTTATAAATTAATAAAGACGATAAGCATAGAGGGAGCAATTATATTACAACGATTTTAAAATCTAAACTGATATTTGGTATAATTAAAATGAATGATTGAATTAAAGCTTGAAATTTGTTCGAAAACAAAAATCAATTTTTTATATAAATCGGATTAAAAATAAGATTTACATACAAATTTGTTCTTTGCAATGAAATATATATGAAATTTAAATATTAAAATATAAAAAATCTATATCGAATGTCTTCGATTGTAAAAGAAATGTCAATATCAATTTTATTTATAAAAATTTTAACATTAACAAAAAAGATTGCATATATGTTTAACATTAAGCGCAAATTAAAATGTAAACGAAATTTCGAGAAAACAAAATTTGCCAAAAGTATAATATTATTTAGTTTTGTTAGGGTATATATAAAATTTCAATGCACTTTCTTTTTTTTCGAATTCTTATATGCATTTCTCATATCTGTAATTTAACGAGCAGGTATACATATGTCATATATATGTGTTTACATATAATCTTTATATATTAACATTTTGATACAATATATTATTTTTTAATTCGTTTTCATTTATATTATACTATTGGATAGATGTGTATTTTTGTATTAGCATACAGCATCAATATAATATTTTCATATAAAATGTTTCTTATATATCCCGTTTACATTTGTTTATTGTATATACTTTTTCTGCGAGTATTTTATAAATCATTTTTTTCCCATATTCATTTTGAAAATATTTAAAATGTTTCACAAAACAGTTAAATTTTTTTATTATTGATAAAATTTGTTTCATCCAAAAAGGAAATATTCATAATTCAAGCGGGACAAAATGTCTTTTTTTGAAAAAAAAATCAAATATACAGATCATAGTCCCTTTTTAATCTCCATCCCGTCTTCCGCAACTTTTTGTACTGTTTCGGTTTTTCAGTTTGACAAATATCATTCAAAGAGATCTTTGTCATCCTAAAATTACAAGATCAAAGTTTCTTCATGGAGCGTTGTATACGATGTTAAAAATTTTTCAAATTATTTTATTTTTCTTGTCCCTCAAGTTAATTTATATTTCCGTAGAAAATTGCGAAAATTTATTTGCAAGTGAAATCGCTGAAAAAGGCCTCTTTACTTATCAGTGGAGTCTTGTTCATTTATCGCGCTTTCATAAATCATTTACAAAGTCACATCTTATATTCTTTATCGTCGCTGAAAAAGAACGATTGTGTTGAATCTACAAAAAACTTGTTAAATTTGCTAACTCATCAATCATCAATTGCTATCTCAGATCATCATTGTTATATCACAAATTTTTGTAAAATCGACAGAATGTTCTCTGCGTGCAATAACCAACAGCGACTCCACGTGGGATTATTTCTATAAGCAAAACCCATGGACAATATAATTTTGAAACAATTGTTCTAAATAATGTATAGTACATTTTCAATTAAATCAACAAGAAGAAAAACTTTCTAAACTACTATAGCTGAAAATTTTAAGTACTATTGATTAAATAAAATACATTTTGTGCTCCATTTACAGTTTCATAACTGCACACAAATGAACAATAGGATCCGATAAAGTTTTTTGAATGTAAAAACGAAACTTATACATTATTAATCTCCCCTCCCAAATTCAATTCCACGTAGAGTCTTTAGTTGCCATTAAGAGAAGGACTTAACAGAAAAGTGGTGTAGGACTCTGTATTATCGGTATTTGAAGGTTTTTCATAAAAAATAGCAATTTCGTTTAATTATATATAAACGAAACTGATAATTTTCCATTAGTATTTTAATAGAAAAGTTTCTTTTAATTTTGGTCATGATAAGAACAACATAACAAATATAATTTATAACTACGAAAGCATTTATTGTAAAATACTGGTTTAAGAAATTTGATAAAGAATCATACAAATTTACAATAAAATGATTTCGATGTCAATTTTAAAATTTAAACATCGTCATCCAGTTTGTTCTTCTCTTAGTGGCCAAGTCCTTTTATCAAATATCTTAAGTTTAAATTTTAACACAATTATAAATATGCGTTATTTACAATCAGCTATGAATAATTTGTTTGCGGATTATTTTAATTTTTTAATATTTATAAAATAATAGTAATAATACATATATAAAGTCAATATTCAGTGTATTCAAAGAAATCTGACTCTGAACCACTCGGAATTCATTCGTTTTGACTTTAATCAATAGATTTGAGTAGTGAAACTTATTAATTTGTTTAAAAACATAATTTTTGTTATTTCTTTATTCAAGCATTGAATATTTATCAATATTTCTTGCGAATATATTGAAATTTTTTAATAAACACTTTTCGTATAGACATACATTGTATTTACGTATAATTTATAATATTTAAATATAATTGATTAATTTTTGTTATTTTTATAAGTTTTAATCATTTGTTCATTACCAGCGTAATTAATCACTGATCAAGCAATGAGAAAATGTTACATTTCCTCAATGATTATAATAATGTCTTAAATTTACAAAATTGTTTCATTATTCAAATAATATAGGCATATATGGAGAATCAGTTTTTATGTACAACACGAATGCACGAAGAAAAATAACTCACCAATATTACATACATTAATTTTGTCAAAAGTGCCCACTCTGTAATATTTATTTCGGTCTATGAGTAATATTGTTTGTAAGTACCCAGAAATGATACTAATTGAAGTAATTTTGGCTGATTTATCTTTCTTCGTGTATAAAAAGCTTTTTATCGTTAAAAGATGGTTCGCATCATATAACACATATATATATATTTTTTATATGTACAAACGTATTGTTCACACATTACATTTTTAATTAAAAAATAACTAATGCGTCGATTTGATTCAATCAACTCGATTTGAACTTTTCAATCTAACGTTTTGTAAATATATTTCTCGCGTTACAATATTTCGGAGGCGGTACACACTTAGAAATAGCAATGCTGAATCAACAAAAGTCATTTATTAAATGATTATTTTAAATGTTTCAAAATTTTAGTTATAAAGAATATTTTATATTTAATAATGTTTATAAAATAAATATTTTTTGTGCAAACAACTTATTAATATAAATTATTTATATAAAAATATTAAAATGAATTTAACGGTGTTTTTTGTTGATAAATAATTCGCTCAGTTTGAATAACAATCACATAATTTGGCTTATCCTACAAGATGTTTGCTGATGCAACAAATTACATCCAAGCGTGTACTTCGGGATAACAATAATTAGCGAAGTGAAATTACTTTCATGAGAATTACCTCATTCATCATTTCAATCGTCGAAATGCGAGTTTAAACTGAGATCACTCGTAAGTCAACACGTTAACAGTAAAAATGCTTAACTTCTGTACCTTATTTTTTCAGTTAACAGAAATGTTGATGGTGTCTATTTTTGGAATTTGTGCACATTTATTTATTATTTTTTGATTCGCAGATAAATTTATGTATGATTGCTCTTTGCAACATACAATGGTCCCGTTTTTAGATAAAAAGTGTAGAAGTCTCTGATAAACAAAACAAACTAGACGAAATTAAATTAGGACGTTTCAGACAATTTATTAATTTTAAGTTTGATGATCCTGCGGGGTTTTTAATATTCATACTCTTATTTTTTTTTTATATATGATCGTGAAATTGATGTTTTTTATCTCGTTAATTTTATGGAAATATTTGTTAAATATTTCTTCAAGTTTCATTATTGTCAAAGACAAATTTCGGTATTTTCAATGTATTTGTATCAAGTTAATGCAGTTTGATAAAAATATTATAATGCGATAGAGCGATATATATTTTAGTCATCGACACATACTATTTTTGTCGTTATATGTAGAATGTTTTTGGATTCGGTCTGAAGAAAGATACAGAATATGAAGAAAATACCTACGTGAAATAAAGTTTACATTTATATATAGTAGTCAAAAAATATACAATTTTCGAATAAAATGAACATAAAATTTAAAAAAGTTATCAAAGTGAATGTTAAAGATATCAATGTATTTTTTCATTAATATCACATAACGTTAGAATTAAACGTCTTAAGACAGTTTCATTTACAAAACAATCGCTGACCTTATAATAAAGTAACATATGGAGGTTTGCGGAAAATAAAGTTTTGCACGTGGCTATTTCGTAATCTTGGACTTGGTTCTTTGAATATTTTAATTTAATCGAATTTCAGAAGAACGAAATTTTATTATTTTTTTTTCTACTGAAATTTGCAGAAATTCTCATTCATGTTTATAATTCAATGAATTTTCAGTTCGTGGATTAGCCTGTTTTGAAACTTCGTTTTTATATGAATGTTCAATTCTATTTCTGCGTACTTTATTATCTTTTTTCCAATTATTCTAATTACATTTTCAGAAGTGATATTTTTAAAAGCAAGATATCACAACAATACGAGCTCCAAAATAAAAGATACAAAACTTTCGCCAGTTATTTTAATGTATCCATAAAATTGTTGGCCGAACTTAGGATAAAAATGAAAAAAAAGTCGTTAAAATTGAAAAAGTTAAAATTAAAAGTATCGTACGGATACGTTTACTATTATCTAACGAATGTTTCAGCTTGCAATTTCTTTGCATACAAAACACTTTGAAATTGTAGCACTCGTCTGTTTTTTCCTTTGTTTTCTTTTTTTTTTTTCATGTGTTTTGCCTCTTTTTTTTCATGCTCTCTCCTCGAAACCCGTACAGTGCGTTAGTATCGTAGCCACGTCTAGAATTGTCGCGAATTAAGCAGTGCATAAGCTGACGACCGAAAAGAAGTTAACATTGATTCGTTCCTATGTTTTCCTACAGCCACACAACATTGACGTAAAACATGGTGAAATCAAAGCCCGCGCGGATAAATATATATTTGTGGGCAAAATGGACGGAGTAAAAGCACGACGTGAATAGTGATAACGTTTGAAAAAAGTCCAATTGAATCGTCCCCCGCACTGTTAAAATTGCACATCTTACCACCAAAATTGAACAGTCTTGTTTTGATTATTTTTGAATCGAAATTTATTTGCATTGTAACGGAATTGTTAAATTTTCTACAAAAAAGTACAGGATTTTAAGGAGAAGCATTTTAAGGAGAAGACTAACTAGAAAAATGGCGTAGATCTCTGTATTACCGGCATTCGAAGATTTTTCACGAAAGTGATAGTAATTAAAGTTGAAAGTAAACAAATAAAGAGAAAAACACTGTTTTTTTTTATAAATAATTTTAGATATCATTTTAATACAATTTATAGTAGTATGATTTTGGCGCCAATTTTCCAATTCAAACTGCGTCATCCAATTTGTCCTCCTATTAAAAGTGCGGTGTTAGATTATAGACTAGGATGATATTGAAAGGAAAGGGACGAGTGAGGATTGATTGACAGGAATGAGACTGTTTACTTATTAATTTTTCATGACTTTATTTTTCAGTCACGCTCGCATATTGACGTTCTATTTGCGATTCGAACTGTCATATTGTACCGTTATAGTTGCGTAATGAACGCCAGACAAACTGAATTATAATCACAGTGTCGTGCAAATTTAATTTGCATTTAGCTATCCCGTCAAACGAACTGCCATTGGAAGTGCAGTTAAAATGTCGCGCTATTAATCCTGGGGTTGTAGTGCAACGTTATTTAGTTACGGGATTGTTAATTTAGAATAAGAATTTGGTGTCGTTCATCGTGTTTTCGTTAGTTTTATATTGTTATTAAAATTCATATCGATAATATTTATTTTACTGATTTATACGTTTGAAAACAGCAGAAAAAATGTAAAAATATTATTATTTCATTTAATTTCTTTTACATAATTTTAATTAAATTAAAAATGTAAATTAAAAGAAACAGTACTGACGATAATAATATAAGAAAAATAATATTAGTAATGGTAATAATAACAACAACAAATTACTAGATAAATATTCACGGGAGTTAATGCGAGTGCGGATTAAAAAGACGTTAAACAACTCGACACGGCTCTTCATAATGATGAAGTTGCGCGGCGTGGAAAAAGTTTTGAAATAGCAAAGTTTATAAACCGTTAAATTTACAACGAATTTCCGCCATTCATCGCCACGTTCGTCCATTCACCAACTTTAATTACTGACTTTCGTAAACAATCAAACCCCAAAGTATAATGAGTTTATCTCCGTCCAATAAACTTAGCTCGGATAAATAATATCATTTTTTTTCCTCTTCTTCTTCTTTTTCCAACTGGAATATTTCTTTTGCGACTTCACGAAAAGTTGTAATTCAATTAAAGAGAAGCGTCTTAGTTGGGAATGAAAAAAAAATCGTCGAAGTAATTAGTTTATAAGTGTTTTGATGGTAACGAAGTTTCGGTCGTATTATATTAATAGTAACTTAAACAGGTCTTTAGATGTTTTTGAACTATATTGGATTTGACGAACGAAAGGATAACGAAGTTAATTTGTTTTGGAAATTGAGTAAAATGAAATAGAATGGGTTGAACGGGCTCAATTTTGATTGCGTTTTCGGTACAATTTTCGGTATAATTCGTTTGCGGTGATCTGAAAAAACTTATCTGTTTAAAAATTTTGATACAAAATTGTTTGTTTGTTTAAAGAATTTTGTGATTACACTTTAGCATGTAATTTTCAATTTCGAATTTAAAGTGCTTCTCTAGATGTGACATTGAATTGCGAGAACGAATAATAAGTTTTATCATTTATTTTCTCATAAGAGAGACACTCAAGGTAAACCACCGACATCGGGAAAAAGACAGGAGTGCTATTAAAGGGAAAAAGAAATTAATTTTAGCAATTTTCTTTTTAATTTGCTGCGATGATTGCTAAGAAAAAAGTTTCGCTGACAGGTTGCAGAAGCTAATAAGTAAATGGAATGTTTCTGTGAAATGCTTTTTGAGGGAATAGACGTTTCAAAATGAGTCAATGTGTGTAAGCAGGCTTAAAAAAGTACAAGTCAGTTTACATTGTCCGTCCTTGTGGCTGAAAAAGGCACGTTAAATGTTTTAATTCGTGCACGGTTGGAATAAATTATCGCGCGATAAAATTTCGTATTAACAACACTGGATGACATATGCCGCGCTGTATTATAATTCAATTAGAAGTTTGCGCCAAGTCCTAAATTATTCAAAGTAAAACTTGTTTAGAATTTGAATGGGACTCGCATAGCTCGGAGTAAAATCTGTTCAATTTCGTTAAGTTCGCGAACAGTTTAACAGAATTTTAATAGACGAATTCTAATAGACTTGACTTGGAACTGAACGAAAGATGTTTCTCGGTTGCGAACGGTTAACATTGGGCAAAGTAAGTATTAATCATAACCATTTTGGTGGAGATCATGATTATCTTAAATATTTTAACAAAATGTTATTGTTTCATTTGTTTAAGTAGTAAAAGTTGAATTCAAAGATTCATCTAACCAGATGAATAAAAAAGTTGACTATTCAAAGATTCGACTAACCAGATTTTGAGGTTTAAATTTGACACAGCAACCTATATAGAAACCTACTGGGAATTCCACCTAGGAATTCATACCATCTGAGAGTCGGTGTAGATTTTCATTTAGGTATGCACTGAAAAAAAACGATTGTACCATCTAGATGGCATCATTCTGTTTCAGCCCACCTGATTTGTAGGTGGCGCCATGGTGAAAAAAGTGTTCTACAGTCTAAGATGGTAAGATTTTACCGTCTTTTTCCTACCATCTCGAGATGATACAAACTTTTGTCTTTCAGTGATTTGAAAAAAACCATCACCAATAAGGGCATCCAGATAGATTCCTAGATAATGTGGGTTCCTACGTAAAATCTCAAATACATAAACTCCTATACAGAATTTAAAATAGAATTTACAATATATAGGATCCTATAAGGTTTATATTTAGATTCTATGTAGACTTTTTATATCAGAAATTAGTCTACTAATTGTTTGTTTCGCTGTTGAATTAGTACTAAGTAGTTTTCACAGTATAGACTCATTTTTCTGACTTATAGATGAAAGATATTTCCTTATGAAGTATGTACTGAGAGACCAAGCTGTGAAATAAATACGACATGTTCGTAAATTTTACAAACTTTTATTTCGGTTTATCAGTGCTGTTCACATTTATTATAATCAAGTTGTCTTAAAACAGACATTGTTATTTGTAAAGCAGTGATGGCAATGTTAAATTCAGAACGGAATGTAGAATATGCAGTATCAAAATATAACTGAAGAATGCAAAATCTGTTAATCAATATACTCTTTTATGTTTCTTTGTCGATATAAAAATATAAATACATGATTAATATGAATCTAAGGAAAATTCATTGTATAGGATAGGATTTTTAGTTTTTCGCAAGCAAATTAAAATACAATTTGCTTGTATTCAGATATGCTATTTTGCAATTAGAAGTAATGTAGTGAAAAATGTAAGGAAGAATATTAAATTAGACTGAAGTTAGTATTAAAATGTATAAATTATATAAATAATTGAAAAATTAACTAAAACAAAGAATAAATTTTTAAAATATATCTGTATAATATAGGGTATAGGTTGGAACATTAAGAATTAATGAATGGAACAGTCATATGTAGTGTAAGGAATCGTTAAATATGAAATGAAATATTTTATCTGTTACGTATAAAAATATCACAAAAATATACAAATAGCTGCTTTTTTATCAAGTATACAAAGTAAAAATTATATATACCATGATGAAAGCCTTACAAATTTTCGGCGTTAGGAATTGAAATAGTGCATTTGTCTTAGTGCTTATTTTTGTAAAGCATTAATGAGCGAAAATATTTGAGAAGTGGATATGCAAATTCTGTAAAATTTGAAGCACAATAAGTATAAATTTATTATTCTATTTTTTCATTACGTTAATTTACGTAATCAAAAAATAATTAGTTTTTTTCTACAATGTGAAAATTTCACGTGCAATAATACCAACAGGTGGTTGAAAAAATTTTTTTATCATTTTTCTTGCTGATAGTGTAACTTATCTCGAGATCAAGGAATTAACTGACTTGATTTTAGTTCGACTTTTTCATAAACTGTTTACTTACTTAATTTTCAAAAGTTGTAGCAACGTAGTTATTTAAATCCCTAAACAAAATAGTAATATTTAAAAAAAGATTTCGAATAGAAATATTTAAAATAGACCCACACGGAAAACATTTAGGTGCGTCAGACATATTCCTACTAGTACGTCAGTTGTACTGTAGGTTAAGTGCGTCTGAAGTCCCGATTCGGGAGCGCTGGAGCCCCGAATCGAGAAGCAACTGATACTTAGTTTATTTACGCGGCATAGTTAGTATAGTGGCTGCACCGGTTTGGTGCGTTGATTATCCCGATTCGGGGCTTCGGCACTCCCGAATCACAGGACTTCAGGCATCTCAGAAAAAGTAGAAGCGACGTACGTGTAGGTACGTCTGATGCACCTAAATTTTTTCAGTGCAATAAAAAACATAATATAAATATATTATATTAAAATTATAAATATCCATACAATATACGCATATTATACGCTGTCTTCTATTCAAGACATTTTAGTATTTATTTTGTATTCAGCCTTATCAGAAGTTGGAGATTGGTGGTTAAAAAGACGAAATATTGTTTGTTTATGAGTATCAGTTTGGGATAACTATGCCATGATGGCCAAAGTTTGAATCCCGTCGTTGGTTCGGCTCGGAAACGTCCTCAAATTTCATATACATAAATATTAAATAGTAAATTAAACTTGTTCTCTGGAACTGTATAAATACATTGCATATTTCTAATACAGTTGAGATAATCATCAGTTTAGATGCAGCATCCACTGGTACTTTATTTAACACACTACTTTTTTCGGTGCTACTAGGTTTCGGGCAACGAGCCCGGAATCACACTAGCATAATAATCTTCTTTTCAATATCCCCTGTTATATTATACTTGAATTTCACTTCATTATTAAATTCTAGTCAATGACATTTTTTTTTCATTGCACTTACAGGAAAAGTGACATTTTTCTCACTAGAAACTTTATTACAACTTTGAGTTTTAAGTTAGTAATCCAAAAGTCTACCAACATAAAAGTTATCTTTCCCGAGTTTAGAACAATCATTTTCGTATCGAGAAAATAGAATATGGTTGGTATCACGAGAAGAAGATGGGGGATACCAACATATTTTATTTTGGCGTTAGGGAAATGTCGTTTTCTTGTACTTGTTTGCACTGTGCGGGCTGATTTACATGTTATATTTTCTTAGTGTAAAATATGCTATTTCTTCATTCTAATTTAGAAATTATATAAATTATTTACATGGAGGAACTAAATTGTATTCAAGCAGAGTTCAAGTATAAGAAGCCCAAGTATTAAAATCTAGCCTTGAAATCATATTATGTTGCGCATTATTTTAGTGCATAGTATAGCACTTAGTATTTAATTATGAAATGATAATTAGTTATATATACGCAGAGAAATAATTTGTCAGTTCAATCATATTTTGATTATTTAATGTTATTCAATTATTCAGACAATTTAGTAACGTCAAGTATAATTTTAATTTGGGAGTTAGGTTGAAATCAATGAATATTATGTTGCATCATTGAATAATTCCGTAAATATATTTTTTTAAATAAATCAGCATCTCATATTTCTCTGCGTGTTATATTATAATTCTAATTTTTTCGCACTTTTTAATCCTATATTAAATAATAATGTTGATACGCCCTAAAAAGATGCTATAAGTTATCTTTACGTGGATATTCTGGCGGGGTAATAACGGGAAATGTCCAGTCTTCGAAAAAATAGTTCCTCTTTGCAGGACCGTCCCGTAAAGTAGGATTTTACTGTTGCGTTTTTTACCAATTCAGTACAATTATTTCAATGACCACTATTATCACTTAGTTTTCTCAGCATGGAAAAATTTAGTCGATCAAATAATTTTACCAAAATGTCTTATTTTCTCGCTTTCCGATGAGAACTGAGTTCTGTACTGAGATATTTTGATATATTAATTATAATTAATTTTATTTTAATAATTACTTTTCTCTTCCGTCTTTCATAATTTCAATTTTCTTATCAGCACAAAAAACTGTAACTGCCATTACACACCTCGAGAAATAGATATTCAAAAAGACAATCCAGATGATCAGTCAAGATTTTTAAATGTAAGATGATTAAATTAAGGATCCAGATAGTCAATATAGATATGTCATACCCTCAATAGTCTTATTGATTGTTTATATATTCAAATCAGCTATCTAGAAACTCCTTCTGATTATTCAGATATTTATTTTCTTGTCTAATTACAGACACATTTTTAATTCTCTTCAGATATTTAAATTGACTATCCAAGGTATAGTTATATGAACCATGTGGATAGATTTTTTAATTATACATTTCTCTAAGTGAAGCATCCTTCGTCAAGCTAAGATACAGTTACACTCTCAAAAATAATTCACTTGTAGCAAAAATCCTACATTATAGGTAAATTTCACCCGCTTTAAATTTCAAAATTGTTCGAGCTAATGACGTTCACCTGAATGAGTAATGAAATTGTTCATCCTTGAATAGTATTTGAAACTCCCTATTCCAGAATTGGCTCAGAAAAACCCTCGTTTCTGAATTGGAAATGAAGAGCCCCATTTCCAAATTATAATGATGAAGAAACCCCTGTCCAAAATGCGCAATAAAAAACCTTCATTTCCAAATTAGCAATGAAGAATCTTTGTTGTCAAATCTGCAATGTAAAACCTCCATTATCTTATTGAAAATGAAGAACCTCTGATCTTAAATTTGCAATGAAAACTTTATATTCCCAAGTGGACAATGAAAAACTTTCATTCTCAAATTGGCAATATAGAACTCCCATTCCCAAATTAATAATGAAAAACCTCCACTCCTTCTGCATTATTGATTTGGGAATGAGGTCTTTTTTTTGCATACTTAGGGTTCCCTTTCCAACCACTGATCAAATCCACTTTTGATTCGATTCAAGCGAACTTAGCTTGCACCAAATGAATCGTTTGAGAAGTGTATAGAAATGCGCCGAGCGTGAACCTGTTTGCGCGGGAGCCTAGAGTTCGTAGACGCCGCGGCCATTGGGTCGCGCGATCGCCGGACGGCAGGTGGATGGGCTAGTGTAGGAATGTATGATGTGCACCCGAAGCCGGACGTCGCCGGAAGTCCGGGCGTTCTCGCCGCGTGGCCGGCGCGAAAAGCTGACCGTGGTTTTGCAGCAGCAATAGTTGAACAGCTTGACGTAGGCCTTGCGGAAATGGCGGTCAACGGCACCGTAGAGCATGCTGTTGAAGCAGGACTTGGACAGGGCAAACCAGGACAGGTTGATGACGATCTTGGCGCTGACCGGCTGGACGGTGCTGAGGCAAACGGCAACACCAAAGGGTGACCAAAAGACCGCAAACATTAGGAAGCTGAACATGTTAGCCTTGGTAAGCTCGTAGTCCCAGGAGAAGGCCACCGGGGGCTTGTAACTCCGAAAGGCCTGGCGCACGTGACAAACGAGCCGCTGGTACATGCAGATGGTTAGAAGACAAGGGAGGCCTACGAACACGCTTGCGCCGATCACTTGTTCTTTGACCAGTCGACTGAAGCGCCGCGCGCAGAAATCGGGTCCCAGGTCCAGCGACGACTGTAGCGCCACCGCCAGGCCGGCCAACATCCACACGACGAGGATAACGCCGGTCACGCGCCCCGGCGTCAGGCTGTACCTGCGGAAATGGGTCAGCCAGTTAGTTTGGGATAATGGCCGGTCGTTTCGCTGGCGCTATTAATTACGCTTAAGTAGAGTTCGGGGAATTTCACGTCGGTGTGGCTCGGGTAATTTGATTAGTGGCCGAGTTGGCGAAATTTTAAATGAAAAGTTTCCTTGGCTGGCGCCATACTCGCATTTTACGGACAATTGACCAACGGTGGATGTTTGTTTGTTTGTCTTGTTTCGTATGCTCGCGTTTTAAGAGGGAAGGTGAAAGCATGATCGATTTTTTTGTTCAAGAAGTGAAGGGCTCTTGACAGTTTTTAAATAGTTTTCACGATAAAAGAAAATTTATTTATTATATACATCTGCTTTTTAAACAAAAAAAGTAGGGTTTTATTTTCTTTAAAACGTCACAACTTGATGCATATCTACATATTCGTTGTTTTTGATGTTCATTAACCAAGTAATTTGTATTAAATTACAGGCAGGGGTTCTCAATTTTCGGATTCAAAGACGCAATCAGATTTTAGAATTGCTGATTAGATTTTCAGAAAATTTTTCAAATTTTCGTTTTTATATCAAGAATTTGTATAAAGTTTTTTATACATTTGTAAATTATATGTATTATGTTTTATCTGTTTCAAATTGAAAGAAAAATAAAGACGTTCCAAGTTTGTTGAGGTGGATAGCATGTTACACGAAACCGTCGAAACAAACAAGTTTCGGATAGCTCAAATTCTCGCTAATTTATGGTCGATGATTTTGGAGGAGTGTTTGGTTGTTATGTTTGTTTGACGGTCGTTATATTCTTACGGTCACATGAAACACTTAGACAAATTTATGAAGATGACGAAACTGTATTATCACAGTTGTCGTGTAAAAAGTTGTTACGATTAGATTTATAAATGTGTCGACTGTTATTCATTGTTTCTGGAGAAAGAAAGAGAAAAGACAATGAACTTGCATTGAATTTACTAAACTTGTAGCACTGAAGAATATAAAGTCAAACTCAGTTTTATTTACTGAAGCATTTTCGATGTTATTAGCGAGAATCCGGTATAAATAATAAAGAGTTCGATCATTTCAAAATAATTAATTTATTAATTAAAGTTGACCTAACATTCTTCCGATGCCGAAAAGTTTGATAAAACAAAACGAATGACTTTTTAGGTAAAATAATATTTTGTAAATTCATTTAATTTCTTAATTTAAATATATTTATAATCTCAATAGTAAATATCAATAATAATGATAATAATAAGTAATATAACATTTACTTTTCTCGTTTTAAATTAATCATAACTAAATGAAGTGTTGGTCTTAAATTGAGAAAATTTTGTTTCTGATTTCTTAATGTAAAATGTAATTTGGTTGGGCTTTCAATTAACGTCCATT
>JABFOV010003188.1:0-17197 GCA_022817685.1 Aradophagus sp. ZL-2020 | reverse complement strand
CCCCCCACCCCGCCCCCACCCCCCCAACCCCGCCCGCCGCCACTTATAAATGCTACCCACTTGCACACACCCCGCCCGCGCAGGACAGACATCAACAACGACGGCCACAGAAGCTGTGGGACAAGAGACAGCCCGGGGACAAGAAACCCACCTCTCCTTTTATTTGGTGAACTGTGGAAAGGGGGGGGGGGGGGGGGGCGCCGCCTTGATAGCTTATATACACGAGGGATTACCTTTTAAATGTCGGAGAATTCGGGGCTGTTTGATTGTTTTGTTCGACGCGCGCTCACAAGTCGATGTCGATGTCGGGTGCGATTTGCGATATCGCGCGGATTCACCGCCGAGGGTTTTGTTTCGTTGGAAACGTTGCATTTCGGGTGCCGATTTGGTCGGAGGAATGGATTATAGTTCGGCCGGGCGGGGCACTGTTTGGCCAAGTGCGTTCGGGTCGAGAGGCCGCGAGCAGTTTTTTAATTTGGGTTCGAGTTGTGGATGGAAAAATGGGTGAATGGATTGGGTTCATTTTCTTGTTCTTTCTCAATTAAGTTTGTGATTTGAGCATTTTCCAAAATGTAGTTAGAAAAAGAAAAAATTCTACTTGAAAAAATGTATTACTACATGTTTGTAGTGATAAATAAATGTTTATTTAACAATGTATAGATAGGAAAAAAATGTTAACCGTGCGTCTCACTTTTTTATCACTGTAAATTTATCGATTTCGCGTTTCGCACATTACGTCACGTTAAAAAACTTTCCTTTTACACGCGAGTGCATCCCGAACTTTTTCTAAAAGCGAGCGAACGAAAAAAAGAGCGAATGAGAAATAAATTTTACACATCCGTTTCGATTGCGAAAGGAAGAAAAAAGGGACGGGAGAAGGAAAAAAGGCGTCTCGTACTTTTACCGCATGATCGATTAAAATCCAAAACCGGTGCGGCCATTTTTCATCGGCCCGTAAAGCCAGCGCTCAATTTTTGCCAACACTTACGCTTATCAGTTTATTAATCGCGCGTTTAATTAATCACCAGCGAAATATACCAATGAACGATGAACTTTGAATGACACTTTTTTTCGCCGGCATAATTACGGCGCGGCAGTCGTTTTCGGCGTTATCAGCTGTCGATTAATGGAATATTCTAATATGCTAATCGATTGCGAGGTATAGGCATATCGCACATCAACGGAATTGACGATAATCGCGCGATCGCCGGCGCTCGCACAGATGTGCGGCTTATCGAAACCGGTCACATTCGCCGAAGCCCGTCACTTCCAAATACGTCTCGACGTGATTTCGTGCGCATTAACTCCCGGGCCGCCATTGTGTCATAACCAGATTTTATCGCCACGAATTCGCAAAATGCATTTCAATGTTTTCTTCCGACGTTATTCCCGCGACTGTTATTAATCCGTGAAAACCGACGACTTTGTTCAAAAGCCTCGGCTTTTTTCTCCCTCATTTTTATCTTCTTGTATTATTTCATTAATCGCCGATATCCTTCATTATATTCTTTTCATTTATTTTTAATTTTTCGCAAAGAATGAATGACGCTGTTATAAAAAAAATATAATAAAAATGTTTATAATAAAAATCGGTTTTAATTTTTTACTTTACTTTGTAATCAATGTAATAATCTTGATTCCAATGATATTGAGTTGTAAACAATTAATTTTAGAATTTTCAATTATTTTTTTTTTGTACGTGTATTGACAGTGTCCCACTTACTGTTATAATAATGTCGGAACATAATAAAACTAACAATTAAATTTATTTTTATACAGTTTATGTAATATGATTCCATGATAAACTTTAATGTCTTACGTTATCTCGATCACTGGTACTAGTTTGGCGATAACTGGTACGTTTACATTAAATTAAAAATCATCTAAAAAATTTATTAACCAAAGAAAATACTTTAGAAAATGATATTGTGTTCGAATGCGATAAGTGACGATATTTGGACATTAACGTTGAACGCAACGAAGCAAGATAATTTAGTATTTTAATAACATATTTAAATTTTACTTTATTTACAAACACTGTCTACGTTATTGCAAGTGTAATAAAATAAGTAAAGAAATTTTTTAATTATTAAACACTGTATTTGTAGTTATAAGAAAACAAAATGCTATAAAAATATTATTTGATTCACTAATAATTGAACTTTTTCATTTAATCGTATTTCGCTCCCAATACCGTTAATGCATTTTGATTAGTGATTTTCGACGGCTTTATTTGATCCGACAAGAGTCGCAGAACGTGAATGTAACATTTTTCGAATATCTGAAACAAGGATTAAGCCACCGCGCGGGATTACATAAAGTTTCACGAGACGAAGTTGAGGTGAATTTAGATAAGATGTCGCTGTTAACAAAGTTGAGCAAAATTATGTTGATTTATATTTATATAAAATGCGATTAATGCAAATACGCCAGATTTCAGTTATTCATATTAGCATAAAATGCAGCAGTTGCGTTCAGTTTGCATGAGATAACTCACGGAAGAGTGTGTACACGCAAACGGTTGGTGTGCGCCAACATTTGATGCGCTTTTTGTTCGGCAAAAAGTGTCTTTAAAGTGGCTTAATTTAAAACACTTAGACATTTATTTGTACCTTTTATGTCAAAGTGTGTTATTGTTTGAAAGCATTCCACTTTTGTGTCCATACATTTGCTAACAATTAAGTGAAATATAAGTGACTTGGTTTACATTTTTCTTGCAATGGTAAATAAACGAATCGTTTGATCTGATAATAAATTTACTTATAAAATCTGACGATAATTATACGAATTCTAATTCCGAACATTTAAAAAGAAATGTGAATATGCTTTTTTTGTAAAGAGTAAAAAAAGGTCTAATTTACACCAAAAAAGTCATAAATTAATTATTTATTATCCCAAAGAATGTTGTAAATGACTTAATAAGTGTAAGTCTGTTTTCGGAAAGTAAATATTTTTTTTACACATAACACATTCGTGGGCAAAGTTATTGAAGCGATATTTCGTACAATAAATAACGATAAAGCTGACGATTGTCTTCGTAAACTAAGATGCACGGCGATAAAAGGAATTTAACTTTCAGAGACGGCAACAAAGGCATCTTTCATTATTTATCATTCGGAATCGCAATTTCGAGAAAAAAAAGTTTTGAAATAAGGTGCGAAATGCATAATGACTATGTAATGATCGCCACTTGGCCAAAATAATCCGCGTTCCGCATAAATTAAGACTTCTTTTACATATAAAACCCGTTGGGAGCGGAACACCTTGTTGAATACGTGCGAACGTATTCGAAGCCTTTTAGAATTAAAACATTTTGCCTTGGGTGACAAATAACCAACATGCTTATTAAAAAGTACAGTTTGGTCCGGCGTTCCAGACTCCTAATTAAGCAATTATTATTATATTCGTCAATTACTTTATTTGTAATTATCTTTAATTTAGATTTAATAGTTATATTACCACATTTACTCTGTAATACGGGGGAAAAATTCAAATTTAAATTAAAACATTATCATTATTATCATTAATATTATTATTATTTTTAAGAATTTAAAAGATATTTTGATAATTTAAACTTCGTAAAAGTTCAGAAGTTTAAACCCGTTCAAACGTCACTTTTGATAAGCCTAATATTACCTAAACGATAGCACGCTTGAACACATTGCGCTGCGAAAAGTTTAGACGAATTAACTAAATTTCGATTGAATGAACCAAATCGCAAAGTTTATATTTAGTAAACCCAATATAAATGTCTTACCTAAAATCATTCCGATATTGAAGAAAGCTTCTGAAAAATAAAAAAAGAAAAAAAATCGTTGTTCTTCACCTACTTTATGCAATTGAAATATTTTGTCAACAAACTTTAAAAAAACAAGCGTAAAAAAAAGTTTGCAATATTACTGAGTTTTTTTATTAACGATTTATTCTCAATGCTCTAAAAACAATTTAAAAATTAAAAAACACTTTTGAACGTTGTAAAATGTTTTGAAATAAACTGAACCGTGGTGCTGGACGAACGTCGACCAAAGTAATTGAAATGCACGATTCGGTTGCATCAACTCGCCCGTTCTTGTTCATTTGCAACGTGTGCTCTAAATTCGATTTCTCCCTTGTCGTCCGAGGAACGATCGGATCGTCCGGTGGCTGGAATAAAGACGCCAAGAACAAAAGTCGTGGCATATCGAGTCGTCGATGAGGGAATGAACTCGTAGGCCGTGTCCGGGCGGCGTATCGTTACACGTTACGGCGTATCAGTGGCCGCGCGATCGTTGTCCCCGGGCCGCGGTCAGGTGAGCCACTCGGGACCGACGGCGGCTTAAGGCCCGGCCACAGTGGAGCGCTCGCGCTTGCGTTAGATGCCTCTCGAACGGGCGCGTTTGCGTAAACGTTTCCGTTGTGGAACGTCGCCTCTCGCAGGCCACGTCGGGCAATTATCGCGCATACATTAAGGCCCCGGACGGGCCGGCCAATGCGGCAGATTCCGTATCGGGCCACGACACCTCTCGCCTGCCTTATGCTGCACCACCGCGATCTCTATCGCAGAACTCGAATGAATGAATAATTATTGGCGCGCGCACGAAAAGTATGTGCTCGTTGTTCTTTTTCTTTCCTTTTTTCTTTTTTTCTTTTTTTTGTCTAGTCGCGTTGCTTGTCGCATTGCGCCCGTACGCGCGAACCTTGTCAAAATAGGCGGCGATGAATATGGATGAACGCCGGCCCCGGCGAGGCGAGCGGAACACGGTCTTTATGTGGCGCGAAACGGCTTTGTCATCGGTGTTGGTGTGATTATTCTTAGATTGAGAAAGATAGATTTTGTTGAGTTGAATAAGATAAGATTTTGGATCGAAGGTTGGATTACGGGGGAGAAAAATTGTTTTTATGCGAGAAGAAAAATCATTGTTGTATCGAGTACAAAAATTGCTAATCCAATTCTTTTTGCTGGTGTATGAAAAGCAAGATATATTGCAAAATATATTATGAACAGTTTTAGAAACAAATGAGTAAAAATTCATTAGTTGTAATGTAACTGTTTATAGTGAAACGATTCAATTAAATGAATTAATCTTAGTGTTGAGTATAATGTCTTGATTTTTTTTTATCCAAACAAGCGATTCCGATTAATATAGAAGAGGGAGCCGAGCCTAGTTGATGTCTTACTGCGAAGTGCAAGAGGTTGCGTGTAGCGCTGCTCGATGCGAGAGATATGTTTGCTATTGCAACAACGATGCTGTTAACGACTCAGAGGAAGAACGTTGAATTAGAAGGGTGAAGTTAATCGTGAGAAATGATGTGTAATAATGACGTTTGACGATTAAATTAGCGAGTATAATAATTTTCGATTACGATGGATTACGGGATATTTTTTGAAGAAAAGAAATTTACACGTACAGTAATTTCAGCTACAATATATTCTGAGAAAGAGGTTGTTTTTTATCAACATTTTCAAAGAATCTCTCATCTGTTATGATTATTTCACGCTTTTATTGTTAGATAATATATCCATATAAAAAATGGCAATAATAAAATACTATAAATATGACTCTACTCCTGATTCTGATATCTACGTTTGTAGATAATGTTACGGTATTACAACGTGTAGAAATTTACTACCTCTTTCGCAAAGGATCCGAATGTATAATAATTTTCAGGCTCAATTATGGTTTGATGCCTACGAAATTACTACCTGCAATACAAAACTATGAAATTTAAAATCCTATTTTCGCAACATTTTGCAAACATTTTCACCACATTTTAATATATTTCCCATATAATATACATTTGAAAGTAACATAAGGCAATTGTCTTCAAAATGATACCAATTAAAATATCTTATTCTAAAAGTATAAACTCGCAATAAAATTTTCGAATGAAAGTATTCATAAGCCGATATTCTCGAGCCAAGAAGAGCAGATTTCGACGAAAAAAATCTTTTATCAAACTGAAAATTTTTCTTTGACGCAAAACGTGCTTATACCACTTTTCTCCGAACAACGACGAAAAGATGGCAGCGTGCGAGAAGAAGGCGAGCAAGTTTTTAATTGGTGTACGCGGACGGGGCGATCCGCGGGCGCACGTTTCATTGAAACTTACGGTACGCCAGATGGCAATCGCGCCGAAATAAAGAAGGCAGCGTTACACTTGGCGAACAAAGAATGCAAACTAGCGGTAAAAGGCATTCTCCTTCATAAGGCATAAGATATCGAACTATCGGGAATAATGAGTTGTGCCGTATCGGCCTGGGCTCGGCATAAGTAAGCGCGCGAGCGTCGGTGCCAGATAGCGGGCCGCCTTCCAGGAATCAGTATTTATTGTGACGCGATGAGATAGCGGTCACGGTACGCAGGCACGACGAATTACGGCTCCCAATATGACACTTGGCTATCGAACGCCTCCCTCGCTCTCGAGATATCCTTGTCCGCCGGCTAAAAGGCTCCGGGATTCTTTCGCCGGCGAGCTGACATAAGTCACCGAGCGGCCAACTCGCAAAAGGCGTCTTTCATTTAACGGCGCGAGCCAACTCGCTCGCCGAAGATCAATACGACAGCTCCGCGACCTGGCCGTCCAAGTTTGGTCGATAATTCGTTTTGCTAATTCTTAAGCCGAAACCCGAAGGCTCCCGCGCCTGCCCTCCAACTGTCATTCGCCCATCGGTATTTATTTACAACCGGAAACTCGATGACACCGATCATTCGCTTCGCAGATGTTGACTCGGCCAGTTGGACGATTCGGGGCAACCGGTTGAGTTTTACTCAAGTTCTCAAAACGAAAACTTTATGGATGAAGGGGGAAAGAGGACGTACTATTGTTTAAATCATGAGATTTATTTATTTTCTCCTATGTTTTTTGTAATAAGATGGTCATTTTTCATCCAAATTGTATTATATCAGTTTTTAATGCAGTACAATTTATAATATTGTTTTAAAAATTTCAGAGTATAATTAATACTGCCAAACATTTTTCAGAGTCAAGTCCGATCAATTGATCTATATAATAGGTAATGAAGTTTATAAATTTGATTTCTAAATTTTATAATAATAAGTTTAATCATTAAGCTGAATTCGGATGGTATATGTTGCACAACTCTTAAGAGTCATTAAGCAGGAACTACACACATAAATTTGCTTGATGGACGAAAATAAATCAAATCATGGCTCGATCAGTCGTCTTCTTGGCCTGCTTTCTGGCATTTGGGGGTAATTTAAATAATTTAATTTTTTAATATAGCAATTTAATACCCAGAAAAATACTTTGAAACAGAAGTGCATTGAAAAGACTCCAATATATTTTGAAATAAAATTGATTGCTGAAGTAAATATCATTTCCACCCTAATAATCCAAAGATAATATACTGAGCACTGAGAAGTGTAAAACTTGAGAGTTTCAAACATAAAAAATTAAGTTACTTAAGTTTTCCTCAAATAATTTGTCTAAATATCTTTTATTTTGACTTGAACGTGATGAGATAACTTTTTGAAATAGCATCTCTTATAACAAAGCACCAAACATTTATCCTTGTTATCAAATATGAGCACGTTTTGCGTGCTCAAGATTAAATACGAATCAATAACATGGAAACATACTCAATTTCGTTGAATTTGTAATCAATACCACGATCATTTTTCTCGATTCATAAATTTCTACTCCAACTTTTCCTCCTTATACATTGTTTATGTGCCATACCAAACAATTTCTTGCCGAAAGCTTGCCCCACGACGCACCATCATCCATCTGTCATTTCCGGCGCGCGTCCTCAATAACGACAAACCCCCGCCTGGAAAAACCGTCCCCGGCCTCGAGTTCGACGTTGCAAGTCGGCCCGCATCATTCTTGCAAACACTCGCCGAGCTTTGGCCGTCGATCCGCCTCCGGGCGAAAGTTTCGCGATAAAGCTCGCGATAAGTTGGCGAAGGAAAAAGGGGGACCTTCGGCGGGCAGATAAGCCCGATTATGATCCCTGGCGGTCGGCGCGCAACTTTTTACGGCAGATAAGCCGAGGTGTCTGGGACGCGCGATAACGGCCCCTGTAACCCTCTCGCCGGCCGGGCGGCGTAAAAATAACGCTAAAACCGGCCGGGCACGATCGACTGCCTCGGCCGAAATCGGGCTCGCGCGCGTCGCGCCATTCGGCTTTCGTGTTACGCATGCATAATGCGCGCGGCGCATAATTTTTACGACGCGCCGTAAAACGTTGCAAATTGAATAACGCCGGCGTGTGGGCAGGGGGGCGGGGGGGATTTATGTAACGCGGCGGAGCGACGGATGCCGAAGACGAGGCGAAGGCAGTCGTCGGACGCGGAGTCACGGACCAGCCGTAACTCCGTCGCTTGGGTACACATTTCACGCGGCGCCGTTCGGTTAATATCGCCGTCCATTTCCGCCCTTACGGATACGTCACGTGTAAATCCGCCGTTATTGGCCGACCTCTTAAATACCTAATGTTCGCCGCGGCTCCGATACGGCGCTGTAAACAATGTTTGCCATTTCCATAAAAGCCGAAGCCGCGGCCGGGAATTTCGCTCATTGCCGCGCGCACGCGCGCTTTAATGCCCGCGAGATTTATTTTCGAGATTGAAAAGTCCCGACCTACCGGCGAGCGGGATCGCCATTCGAGGCAGATGAAAGTCGTTTATCGAGTGTTAATAACGGCGAATAATTGTTACGGGACGGGGCCATTGTGCGGGGCCGCCGGGCCCGATCGCCCGCGCCGATTAGATTTCAATCGTTTGCCCGCGGTGTAATTATATACGGGGTCCTATTTGTTTCTGATGCTTGTTTGGCTGCGCCTGTGAGAACGCTTTAATCGCAACGGACTCCGAAAATCCGATCGCGGACGTGACCGAGTCGTCGATTCGCCTTTTCTTTGAGATTGATCTTTAGCTTTGAGCGCGTGACGTTTTTTATTTCTTGATTGAGCTTCCTTTTTGCACTCGGTTTTCTGTTCTTCAATAAAAGATTTCGTGATATATCAGCTTTGTAGACACGAATGCGTCAAAGTATTTTTTTGTACCAATAATGGTGATTGTTAAAAATGAACATTGCATGATACAGTTGCTGTCTAAAGAAAATTAATATCAGTGTCTTTTTTCAAAACATCCTTTGATCACTTTGCCTTTAATTATATTTTTTTTTACAAAAGATATATGAAAAATAAATGATCATTTTATAAACTTTTCAATATTTCGTATTTTGTCATTGTAAATGTTACACAAACCTATAATACATACTGACAAATAAATGAAAAGCAGTCACCTACTACGAGGTTGCGAAAAATCGACGTTGCCTTTGGAAATATATTTTCATTTAACCGATAGAAGCGATTAGCGTTTTCGCCTCGGACGTCGAAGGATGCGGCAGAAGTGATGAAGAGTGGGAGCAACAAGCGGCCGAGGACGAGAGAGACGGACGAAAAGGAACGAAGGGCTGACTGAGGCGGAGAATCAGATAGAGGTTGGGCGAGTGCGTGAGTCGGTGGTGGGACCTCTTTATCGCGATTTCGTCCTGCGGCTCGGCTCCTCATTAGCCCGCGCGCTCATCAATCACTCGTCCACGACCACCGTCTCGCTGCTATCTTCAGCCCGAGCGTATGCGGCCGCGTAAGTTCGATCGAAGGCTGTCCCAATATTTGGATTAGCGCTTGTCCGCAGAGTCCGGCAAAATGCGCCGATCGAAGCCCGACCTTCAAGTTATTGACCATGTTAACACAAGTCGGAATTAACGGACTCGCATCTACCTGTCCTCAGATTTTCAATTCGCTTTCTAATTAAATTTTGGATACACATCTCACTGCTTTCCAAAGTTTTTGCAGATTTGCAATCTTTTCTTCTTCGCCATTTTTTCACGTTTTTTCAATCACGACTAAATCGCAAAGATGCACTTGCAGAAAGGATGCATCGAGCGAAGACATTCGACTTAATGTTTTGTTGGAAAGACATTTTTTTGAGCCAAGAAAAGTTTCTCGGTCGAAGCAAGAAAGCCTGCTTTGAGTTTTGAACGAAGGAAATAATAGTAGGACTCGATAATCGAAACGTAACGAAATTTTTCTGCCAGTGAGTACTGTGAGTCGTTGTCTGCGACGAATAAAAAAAAGTTTTATTTGACATGTTCATGAAATTCAAACCCCTTTGGTGTTCTAAATATGGAAAATGTCTCAAAACGGTACATTTGTTTGTATAGCGACATCTGCCGTAGGCATGATTCGTAATGTCCCACGGACGATATATCAACTGTCCCAGACGCTCTTTTAGGGCGATCCAAAATCACCGAATGGACTTTGAGTGCGAAGTGTCGCGCTTAGCTATTCGGTACACGGCGGATTCAAATTCCATGGGCAATCAAGTAACACTCGGACGATAGCATCTGGCGTAATCTTAGGCTTCGTGGGATCGGGCGGGGCACGGGGACGGGGGGTTAAATTTCGTAAGTAACATTATCGTAAGAAAACAATCGCAGCCGAGCTTCGGGAGCGGTTGCTATTGGTTGCGCGCGAAAGCTCGATAGTGGCCGGTGTGGTTAATCTTCGGCCAAGGCAGGCTCCTTGTATAGCTCGATATTGTTTAACTTGGCTCGTTATCGCGAGATGCGCTCTATAGGCATCTCTCCAGGGTAGCGCCGAGATAGCGGCACCTTTGGCACCGGCGCTCCAACCCCCGCGCCACTTCGGCCCGTCGACGTTCTCTTCGAATCCCTCGGCGGAGCAGTCGAAGAAGGGGTTGAGCGCCTGATAACACCTCCGAGCGCTGATAACGAGCCAGATCCCTCGGTTCCTCCCGGACTCACTTTTTCTCTAATAATCAGCAGACCGGTACACAGTGCGCAGAGCGTCGCCGCCCGTGAATCGCAAGTCGCTCGAGCGGAACAATAATTTAGTAATCCGGATCGTATTGTTCAGTTTTTTCAACTTCGGATAGTTTGGGATAGATAGGCGGGACGAGTTGAGAATGTTAACTATTACAGTGAATGTTATTATTAGAAATCGACCTTCGAACTTTGAAGATTCGAAATTTTAAATAAAGTTGATCGTATGACGATTTTCGTGATTAATTATGTAGGATGATGTTATTAAATCTATAACTTGATACTTTATTCCTTTTATTATTAAATTTATATAAAAAATATTATGAACAATTTAAGAACAATCTTGGAGTTATATTTCTCAATTCGTTAAATCAATTTTGATCAACTCAGACAATTTTGATATCTGAAACGTAAAAATGAGACCCTTCTTTTCGTAGAATTATGATAATATTTCTCTAACAAATTTTTGCCAAGACACTATTCCAACTTTGCCGAGAAATAGATCGATCTTCTTTGCTTCAGTTTTCACACCCCTCCTTGATTCGACCAGCTAATGATCAAGTTAACCCAACATTCGTTCGAATGCCGTCTCTCCCATTGAAGGCAACAATGGGCCAGCTCGGGCGGGGCATTGTTCCACGTCGCTACGAAACGTTATACATCCCCGAAAGTCCGGTCCGTCCATCTCCGTCCGACAAGATCTCGGTGCCGTCGAATCAAGATAAGCCTTTCCGCAAAACGTGGCCGCGCGGCATCGGCTCGCGCGGTGCGCGACCCTCGAACGGCAGCTGTCACGTCGCATCAACTGCGGCGCGCCCGCGCGGAAACTTATTGCCCGGCTTGTTCGGGACCGACGCCGGAGGTGTATTTTAATAGGCCCGATGTTATCGGGGCGCGCGGCCGCGCTGGTAATTATGTCGCCGGCGGGCCAACAACGCGGCGCAAACAATGACTGACGCCCGGGCCGAGAAGTGTCCTCGGACTCGATTTTAACGAGCAATTGCCAACGGTTATCGCGCGATGCCGGGGACCTTTGTCCCGCCGCCGATTCGCCTCGCCCCCCGCGGGCCCCCTCTGTTTCGAGGCCGATAAGGTGCCGGGCTCGAAGAAAGCTGCGGGGGAGGGTTTATAATAAAGCCCGCGGCGGTCAAGATAGCCGGCCGCTCGGCGTTATCGCGACCGCAAAACCCGGCGGATTCTCTCCATTGAAACGCCGCGCCGCACGGCCGGACGTTTCTCGTCCAGCGCGGATTAGACCGTTCCCGGCTCATCGCCCGTCCTCGGAAATCCCTCACGAAAACCTCGGGCCTTTAGTTTGCCTAATTCCGCTGTTTTGACGCGAATCACTTGTGCTCTTTGCCCTACTGTTTCTAGCTTCAGTTGAAGTGATCCTGGACTTTTCGCGCTCCAGTAGATTTCACCCTCGTTCGCTGCGACTGAATAAATAATATCGAAGAAAGGCGCTGAAAGTTTGATGGCCGGGAGGACGTTTGCCAAGGAAGTTGATGGAGGGGTGTATGAGTTTATTTTTGCACAAACGTAATTTTACGCCACAGCTTGTGGAAGAATTTCTGTTCAGTGTGAAAAGATGTTCTTGAAGTTTCCATCGTTTATTAGTAAACAAAAATGAAATCTGATATACTTTTTTTCATAGAGGTAATAGTATTTTTTGATCGAATAATTTTACAAGACGAATCCAGAATATTTCAATGTATGAGGATATAATTTTTTCATTTTTGATTACAATATATGTTGTTAAATTATATGTAATTAATGTTCGTTTATTAATAAACGTTGGAAACTTCAACTCCATATGAAAAGTCCTTTCTTTCTCATGAAATATTTCCTTAGATAGTCTTTAACCGGTGAAGGGTGAAAGAAAATTAAAAATAAAAGATATTAAACATCAGTTTTATATAGTTGATTTTTCAATCGAACGTTGAACAATCCATTGGCAACAAACAGGTTTAAATCGCAAGACCGCGTCGCGCTCACGGAAGAAAGAGTCCGAAAAAAAGGAGCAGCACGTAGCGCGTCTGCGAATTCAATATCTCACGCGTTCTTTATCCACGCGCGGCTAATGGCAGCAAATTTACTCGCGGCCTCGTTATCGTCACCTCCGGCCGTCCTCGGCGTCACCTCCGTGCATTTCTCCGCGTCGGCCGGTTATCGGCGCGCTTTCGCCGTTCGCCGTCAATAAAACCCGGACAAATGATAAGTCCCGCGTGAAAACCCTTCCTCCCCCCCTCGAGCCAGGGACCCCGACGGAGCTTAATTAACGATCTTTGTCTCGGCCGAGGAATCGCGTGCGCGTCGGTATTTCCCGCGCGCGCGCGCGTCCATTTGGCCTCGTGAATATTCAGTCTTCCACAGAGATTTATCAATCCGCCGCGCCGGTCCCTAATTGGGGGGACCGCGTCATCGGCATTCCAGCGGGATAGCGTCGCGCGAGCGTCTTAATCGGCCGGTCCCGGTGATTTCGGTTGTGAGTTATTGCACGTCGCAGACGCGCTCCTTTCAACGGCGGACCTTGTAACGAGTTTATCTGCGATAATTCCGAGCCGCTTGCGAGACCGGGGGAGTGGCGGGGGAGGCCAAAGTGACAGAGCGTTGGGGGGGGGGGGGCGATTGCGCCGGCGACTAATGTGGAAACAGCGCCACCAGTCGCTGCTTGCGTGATAACCCTTCCGTTATCGCGCGCGGGGCTCGGCTGGGCCAACAGCTCACCATCGGGCGCCTGATCCCGGCGCACCGATAGTCCCCCGATGCCTGATAGCTTGGCGTTTTACATTACAATACTGGCAACAGTCGCGCATCGATAACGCTGCGATTGCCGTCCTTTTGCCGCCGCGATCATTTTTATTCCGCTTTTCAACGGCGTCGATGCTTTGAGACGACTTGATCTTCTCGAAAGGGGGCATCTGGTGTTTATTCGTATGCATCTGACGGTAGGACTTTTTAATGGTAATGTTGTTGTGGAGAATTTTCCTTTGTAAGTTTTGATGAGACAAGGGCTTTGGTGTTACTTTATTGGTTGTGATTGACTAAAAGTGTAATCATATTTTAAGTCGTTGCAGAAATTAGAATTATTCTTTTTTTTGAGATTCTGCATAAATTTAAAGATGATAAGTTTTTGTATAGTTAGATTTGAAAAATTATTTATAAGGTGGCGTTTGTGTTCATTTAGATTGGATACCATTGTATATCGAATCGCAAACATGGAATAAGAAAAGAGAATGAGAAGTAGCGTTAGCCATGACTTTATCGTGGAACATCTGCCGCGGATTTCCAAACAATGATAGTCGGGTCTCAGCTAGTCAAAGCAAAGAATGAAATAAAAAAGGGGAAAAAAATTAAATGCTGTTACAATGAAAACGAAAGCTGTATTTTTTTTAACTTTTAGTTTATGATACGTATTGAGGGACTGAGCTTACAAACTTTACTCTAAAGAATTACGAATACTTTGTAATTTTTGCAAAATTGAATTTTCAAAACAGCTATCACAAAATGTACGGATAGTGTTGAAATATTGATGTATAGAACAAAATATTTTGTTATTTTTATATATATAATTATTATTTAGATAATATGTTAATTTAACTAGCAAATTAAACTGTTCATATGTGAACTTTAATGTTACTTGACCGAACTAAATGTCTGTTGATCAGACCCAATTTTTTTCACTCTAACTTACATGCGCAAAAACATTTTTTTTCTGATCACAGAAACACGTTATCTGTCTGCAAACAAGTGGTCTTCAAAAATGCCAAGCCTAGAAGTTTAGCATTTTCTGTAAAACCATCATTGTACGACATCAGTTATTACTGCCGTTATATTTTGCTATGAATTGACTATGTTGTCTAAAAGCTGAGAAACGTTAGCAGAGCCGTAATATTTTCTCCCGGACAAGACATGGCAATAATCGGAGGACTCGGTCATTTTATCCGGCGTCCTCGACGTCTTCGCCGTCGGTTGCCTTAGACGGATCGACTGCGCCTCTCTCGGATGCAAACGAGGAGGTGGGCTCGACGCCCGAACGGGCCCCAGCCGATTGGTTGCCGTGGTAGCGGCCCCGACCAATCGCACTCGGCGGCCTCCTCCGCGCCGAACGCCACTTGGCGCCCGACTTTTCTTCCGACCGATTATCCGAAATCGGATCGATCGCCCTCCGATCGCTTCATTAACCACTTGGCTCCGTTCGCCATCGCGCTCCGACGGAGCCCGTTCCTTCCCGGCCTTGGATTCTTCTTTCCCGGAATCGCGTCGCAACGATTGTTCGAGCGCCACGCACCGGCTTATCTGGCGGCCCGCATCAGCGCCACCTTATCGCCCGTGGAACTGCACGTTCGAGGCCGACGATTCCTCGGTTTCCGCGACGTCGCGTTTATGACGCGATCTGTCATCCGACGATAGCGCTCTATCGGCGATTAGGCCGGCGCGATCCGGATTTACGACGCGTGATTGCTGGCTTGGAAATGATCCGGGGCAGTCGGGTTACGGGTCGGGGCAACAATGGCGGGCGTGGCTGCGCTGATACCAGAGCCCCGGCGTACCAAAGCGGAACCGAACGATTCGGCCGCGATAGTCGGCCGAGTTATTATAACGATTGGCGAAAAGAAAGCAAGGCTTGCGCAAGGCCAGCTTTTCTCGGCCGGCCTCTCGCGATTGGCCGAGGGCGAGACGCATCAGCGCCGCGGCCGTTCGGTTATGCAAATGCACCTTTTCCTCGTTGCGTGCACAGAAGCCAGCCGGACCTCCGTAATTATAAATCAATGTCGCGTATGTTAATAAGGTCGCCCGCTCCCCGCGCCCTGCCTGCCCGTCGTGCCACTTTGCGTCTTCCTTTTCGACGTTCGATTGCGACCCTCCGATTATAATTGTTCGGCCCGCGAGCCGGCAGATGGCGTAGCGACGGAGGTGCGAGAAAAAGTGCCGGGCCACCGAGGTCCCGATGCTATCGCGGCATATTAGAGGAAGTTATAAATCGCTGCGAATCTAAAATTGATCTCTTCTGCAGCGCGGGACGACGCCGTATAACATTTAAGTGCGCGTGCTGATATTGGCGGGATATTAATCTCGGGCCGAACCTGGGCCGCGGCTCGGATTGCGCCGAGGGCTGCGAACAGATGTATCGATTGCGACGCGTTGCCGAGGTCGAGATAAACGCGATCGGCTTAGAAGAATCGCTACTCCAACGAGGTCGCTCCTAATCCGATTTCATTTCAGCGCCCGCGATCTGCTCGCGAGCGCTCGCTCGGCTCAATCTCCGTCGAGAATTGACTCCTGAAACGAATTTTCTTATTACTTGAAAGGCAAATCATTTTCCGGCCCGTCAGATTTTTATTGTCTTTGACTTTGATTTTCATCGTCTTTGCGCGATTCGTGACAGATTATATTCTCCGTTTGTACGATTAAAAAATAAAACTTTTCGTAATACGGGGAAAAAAGTGTTAATCTGATTTGGAAACTGTTTAAAATGAAAAAAAGCAGAACAATGTTCTCCCTCTTACCTCGCCTGTTAGTGAAACACGATTTTTCATTCCGCCGCTCTGTAAACTGCATTTCTTCTTGAGAGCCTTTGAGCCGAAGCTGGCGAGCGATTTAAGGTCGCGATGAGTAATTGGTTTAATTGGCGCGCTATCTTGCGGATAATGGCCAGCCAATTACCGCTCGGCCGTGAATCCCGCGAATGACCAAATTAGGACGGACTTTCGCGAGCGGGATGCAAATCGTGGCACGGAAATTAGTCGAATTGTTGAACCGACGTGGCGAAAAGCGACGCCGCTCATGCACCGGCCCCGTGACTTGTACGCCATCGCGCGTCCTCGTTTTCGGCTCGGTCCGTCCTCCTCGCACGTTGTTCCTTGAAAAAGGCGCGAGAGGGCAATGCGATGGACAAATTGCCGCCAATTAAAATTCTCCTTCCTCGGCCGAAGTCGCCTCGCCTTGTATACCGACGTCGTGTCGCTGTGTTGAGCATTGCCTCGCAGGCACGAAGGACCAGTTTCACCCAATTAAGTTGTACCTGACCGCAGACGAAATCGTCCTGGCTCCTGGCTGAATTAATTTCGCCGCCCGGCATAAGCGCGACTCCGAATCAGGAAAAAAAAAGAAGAGCGACAAAAAAAAAGGAAAGAATCCTTGGAAAGAAGGGTGAGGAGAAAGAGCTCGGACCCGGAGATTTTGAAAGCGCGTTATCATTAACCTTAATGGACGTTTTTTTTGCCGGGCTCTTGTCAATTTTTCGATAATTTCGCATCGGTAATTTCTATAAGACACACTGAGAGAAATTTCGCTGAGAAATTACGGTGCTCGTCACTGTAATGCTCAGCGATAAACACAGAATCGGAAAAAATCATGATTTGTATCGTTAAAGTTGTTATGTTTCACAATATTTATAAGA
>JABFOV010003187.1:0-17203 GCA_022817685.1 Aradophagus sp. ZL-2020 | reverse complement strand
CACAGCATACGATTTCATGTCTACACGCAGAAGACGGCATACGTGATGAAGAGAGATCTTGTGAGCTCGGAGATGTTAATAAGAAACAGATGCTAGAAGAAGTTCAATTAAATTTACAAAACATAATGCAAAAAAAAAAAAAAAAACTAAAACAACAAACCGACAAATCTTTTTATTGTTCGATCAATAATTCCCACACAAATTTATTCCAGGCCTGCTTTGTTTCATTTACAAACTTTGTAACACTTGTAACAAAAAATAGGTCTTAATTACAAAATGTCAAATTTACCGTTTCTAAGTTGTACGTATTTGACATAGTCCTGTTCCCAAAATAATTACAATTGGAAGGGAAATTTTTCTTTTTAAACGTATATAAAATTTGAAAAAAACCTGCAATTCCCACAGTGAATAATCATACAACTATTTGTGTAACATCCGTTGTCTTTTTGTTTCGATCATTTGTTCTTTCCCTCTTTTTTTATACTTTTCTTTAGAACGTTGTATTTCGCAAAGGGTTAAAATTTCGAACGAGGCCGAGACGAAGCCAATCGATCATCGGCATGGAGCGTCCTCGAGATCCCGGCGAATTTCCTCTTATTGTTTCCGCGAAAGCCCGGGCTTTATTAAATAAAAACCGACAGCGCCAGTAACGCCGTCACGTCGGCCCGAATTAGCGGCAATCAAAAGGAAACGGCTTCCAAATGACCGACTCGGTTCTTTTCTCTTCGCGGTGGCTGACAGGCCGGGCCAGCCGAAGAAGCCGGCCAAATGCGGCCGCGAGACGAAAGAGGAGCGCGATTAAGACAAGGACGGAGACAAAGGACGCGACGCAAAATAAAGGAACACCCCTCCCCCTCCAGTATTTTTTGGCGTGGAAAAGGCAACGAAAGGTCGATGCCGTCGCTCAAACTTTGCTCGCTCTTTATTTCTTATACGACTTGTCACGATGTTGCGCGACGCGAAAAATAATAATTGTTCGCCGGTGATTATGGGGAGGGTAAGGTTGGGGAGGGGGTGATCTGCGATATTTACGTCGCAGTGACAGATACGAAGCAGCTGGTGTCGATCTACTTGTCGATTATTGTTTGGTCGAGATCTTTTCAAAACCCGTCGCGAAATTCTTGACCTCTTATTAGAGACGCGCTTCGGCGCGGCCGTCAATCTCGCCGGGGAAATTGGAATTCTTGAAATGTCGCTACTGAAATGCGATGCCGCTTGGGCGCCAGGGTGTGCCTTGATTTGGGGTTTTTGCACTGAAGAATCTGGGTCTTTCGAATGAAAAAAAAACTGAGAATTGAGTTGGGTGTCGCGATATTCGAGTTCTCGTATGTTCCAAAAATATTTTGTGAATAATAATTTTTTTATTAAAAAGTATAAAGTTTCATGAAATGTATATTCTACAGATTCGGCATTCTTTTTAATGTAACGGAATTTCCTACGATTTTCGCAAACAGTTGTACACTTTGATTGGTATTTTAGTTTAATAAAATTGAATAAATCTTTTTGGGATAAATCCAATGTAATAATTAATAAATCAGAGTATGATTTACTAGTGGATCGTTGAATACAAAAACGGCTGCTTCGAGTAACCAGTCCATTATTCAAATTTGACGCGAACGTGTTATTCCTGGTAAACGTAAGTCATAATGCGTAATAGATATAATTTATGATTAGTCAGGCTAAATTTATTGATTGCTTTAACCAGAAAACTTAGTTTGCTCAATAAAACTATGGTGAGAAGAAGAGATATGAAAAAAATTAAGCCAATATATCTCCTTTGAAACGTGGACGATAAAACTAATTTATTGCTGTTAATTTATAGTGCGAAATGTAATGAAATTTAACAAGCTGATGTTTAATTCTAATTAAAATCTTTACGAAATTTAGTGTTCTCGAAAGATATTTTCCAATTAATTTTCATCGAAAAAATATCTGTTGGCAATCATTTTAAAATACAGTGCTAAATCTCAGTTATTAATAATTCTAATTTGTCTCATGAAATCATATGAAACAATGTCACTCAAATTACGAGAGTTGTGGAACACTGTCAATACGTGTTTATATAGTTGTTGACTTACAAAAAAATAATTCATAGAAAAATTCAAGTGACTGATCTTTGAATGGTAAAATCTGTCACCTTCGATAGGAAACTGATGCCCAATGATCAACTTTCCGCAATATCATACTGATATTACCTTACAAAGTCAATACAAAGTTGTCAACGTTCTATGGCAGTGTCATATAAGTTTTACCATGTTCCTTTTTAATAACGCCGCGCTTACTTCCTCATTTCTTTCCGACCAGGTGAACCAATTACCCCGATACAACAAAAATACTCTCACAAAGTTCTCCGCGTGATTCACACTGGCGTCGTTCTTAAACCGTGCGTGCAAACTGACATCGGCTAAAGACCGGCCATCCCTCTTCTTGTCCAGTCTCGTCTCCCTCGGCCCCGGCGAAGATTGACAATGATTCCTCTCCCATTAGTTCAATCAACCTCGCGAGTCCGTCGTCAAGGAGTTATACCTCTCTCTCTTTCTTCCGACGTATCTCAATCCCCAAGCGAGCGAGCCCTAATGGCGAAAGTGATAGAGACAGTGGCGGATTAGAAAGAGAAGGCGCGACGTTACGAGTGTTGGCCCGCTTCGGCCTAAAATAGGACGGTGTGCCGTGCGAATGAGCCGACGGACCGATCCGTTCTAATAAATATTATGTCAGCATAAATAAGCGCGGTGAGACGCTCGTACGGAGTTTAAAAATGAAAGAGAAGCAGAAGCGAAAGAGAGAGATTGCTGGACTGGCAGTCGAGTGGTTGACGGACGGTTGATGTACACAAGGACAGGTGCACGCTGAATCTTTCCTCTCGCTTTGCCGCCCCCCTCCCGCTTGGCTTAAGCTCAATGAATTTAGCGCTTTATTGTCACGGGTATTATATCGTTCCACCAATTAGCGTGCCGTTCGGCTTGAATTACGCGCCCGTAACTTACTCGCGGCCTTCCACCGTCGGCGAATTTGACAGAAGACTCACTCGCCGAAGATGGACAAAGAAAATAGGGGAGCTTTCTGTTTTTAGGCGAGGCTTTTCGGGAAGAAACGGTTCAGTTGCATCTTGATTGATTTGTTTGGTTGGTTTGTTAGTACGACGGTGTCAAATAATTCGAAATCGTACACGTTCGTTTCACATTTCAAAATTACAATGAAAGATTTTCGAGATTTGTATGAGACTTCTTTTTGAAGAATCTTGAACGGAGAAAGCTCTAATCACTTCATTTTTAATCAATCTAATCACTTCACTCCAAAATCTCACTCAAATTTCTTTAGTATCCAGTTTATAAAGACAAACGATACATAGAATTCCAGTAATAACCACAAATATTTCTCATTAGAATTTATTGGTTTACATTAAAAGCATGTCTCCTGAACAGATAATAGATAAAGATACGGTAGTCAACCACATGCCAGCCTATTTTTTCCAAAGCATCAACTCAAGCACCACAACTGCCTTCGAGTAGTCCCTACTGAAGGAGCAATCGAAATCCAGATGGCAGTGGGAGAAACGCTGCCGATAACGGCGGGATGACGTCTCCCGCAATTAATTCCAATTATCTCTGACGGCTAAGTTTTACGGCGCGTTATTTTTAACGCTGACCCTGCCAGGGTCTAATTAACTGTTTATTGCGCCTCCACCGGGCAGGTGAGCGAAAATGAAGAACTCGCGATCTTTATGCCGTAATAACCGTCGCGAACGGTAATGAGGAAGCCGAGGGTATAAGGAGCACAGATAGAAGGTCGCGTCAGTCAACCGAGCCGAGGCAGCCAGTTCGTCAGTCAGTCGGCAGTTGTTCGGGGCAAGTTGCGAAGGGGGCCGAGCATCCAACAGATTTATGCGACACACATGCGGCAACGCGTATAACTCACTCGAGCGCCCATAATGTCCCGCACTGCCTCGACTTACCCCTCCCTGCGTGCCGCGACGATATTTATTACGTATCAGGATTGCGTCGGACGATGCGAGAAAGAAACCCTCCACCTCTTAATAATCCCGGAGATTATAGGGAGAAGCGAGCGCGGACGCTGATTAATGTTCCGCTTTGAATCGCGGAGTCTTCGTAGGGACGCTCCCGGAAATCTTGGTTTCGAGGAGCCGAAATAGGTGACGAGTCACATGTAACATTCAAACATCCGCCCAAGCTGCAGGAATCAAAATTTCCATCAATCAAATTCATCGGCGTGTAGTGGTACAAACGCTCATGAGTATGTACGGTTTAAAAAGAAATGTAGTTGCATGCTTTCTAGGCGGACAGTTTTCTCATGATAATTTATAATTTTGCATAAAATTTGACTTCTGTCCGATTATAAATAACCAATAGAAAAATTTATCACTGCACTGAGATTTGTATTTATTCTGAAATTTTATTCTATTCTTACATATAGGATCTGATGGAAAATCGTTACAGTAGAATTCCCTCAGCAAAATTAAATTGACACTTGAACTTGGAAAATCAACCTTTTCGAAAATCAGCAGCGAAAACAAAGAACTTTCAGTCTCAGGTCGCCGAGGTATTAATTACCGAGCATATAAACAAGACCCTCGATCGGCGCAGCCGATCCATTAACGGGTCAGACTTTGTGCGCATCATATGGCCGATAATCGCGGCCGATTTTTCACTTATCCCGTCACGCGTATCGTCAAAGGCCTGCCCCTCCCCCCGTTATTCCGAACGCACGCACGTACGCACACGCGTATATTTTCAACAGACCCTTGGATGCGCGTTGCAGGCGGAGGAAGCCGTGCGAGTGGTCGCACCCCACCCGCAGCAGTAGCCGTGGCATTATATCGTGAGCGCAGAAGTAATTTATAGTTGCAATAATTTATTGGATACCACGGGGGTTTATACTCGCCTGACGCGTAGCCATCCGTCACCGTCAGTGACGTCACGTCTCCCCCCCACATAATAACTACCTACGTCGGCCTCCCCTCGCCAGCCCTACCAACGTCGCCCCCACTCTCGATCTTTTCTCTACCTTTTTGTCGTCTCCCTGTTAATCTTACGAAAGAGATAAAGACAGTGTCGAAGAGAATTTCCGTAGGAGGAAAATCCGTGGTTCTGAAACTTCTTGCTGGACTTCCTGCGCCCGCCTCCCTACGCCTAATACAGTACTGCCTTCTTTATCTTTATATTCTTTGTTTTTTTTCACCCGTTTCTGTCAGTTTACTTCTTATTTTTGCCTTCCATCAACAAATTTCTGATGGATTTTCTTCCAATTTTTCAACATCGACAAACTCCACGTCTCCTTTATTTTTGTTCTTTCGTTTCCCCCCTCTCACTCTCAGTCTTACAAAAGAGACAAAGACAAGATCAAAGGGAATTTTCGCAGGACGAAAATCCGCGTTCCGAAATTCCTGCTGGACTGCAAGTTGCGCTTGAATCTCGAGTATCCGACAGGAGCTGTTGAACTTTTTTGGTAAGACTGGATGACGCAAGACCGCGATATGTCATGCCACCCCCCGACCCCGTCTGGTTGCGACTTTTGCCACCCTTCGGGGACCCGTTGAAGCGTTGCAGTCGCACCACCAGAGGCGCTTTGCCCGATGCCTGGCAGAGATGACGAGTCAAGTCCAGATCCAGATATGCTCGTCACGTTTCTGCCGCGCCTTAGCGAGGGGTGGCTCGACAGAGACGACTCGCGGGGCGGCTGGGGCCAAGTGGAACTGACGTTGACGGGCTTTTGTCACTGTCCTCGGCAAATAATATCCAGCAACGCCCGGCGAGATACGACTATTCTCCTACTCCCATCACTCACCAACATGTGAGTGTGCGTGTTTACAACGAAACTCGCGACGGAAATCGAGCGTTTGCATTTCGAGATACTTTTGATTGATAAGTATAAGAGAGTCTTGCGGAGCTTTATTGCCGGTGTAGGAATAGGACTGGCAAGTGGCAAAGGGGCGGATTCTTTATTTTCGGGGAAATAGTTTCGGGGCAGTTAATTAGGGGTCGTTTACGAGTTATTGTGCTCGATTCCCACACGACGTAGGAACCAAGTGTAATAAAATCGAAAAATGAATGGCTTTCGATTAAATGCGACTCTCGTGGGGATATTTGATTCGAGGAAAGTTAGTTTTATCGACGTTTTAATTTCCTTTGCGAGACTCCAACATTGATGAATTTCGATGTAAAGAAAGGTAGTCCTCGTTGTTAAATTCGCAATCAAAGCAAAACAATTCTCGATCCAATAGTGATATTGATTTGATCTGGCAGCGAGATCTTCTGTTTTCGTTACATAAATTTTTCTCAACAGCGGTCTTGGAACAATATTAGTCAATGGTATTTAAATTTACTTTACTTTCAAGATATTCTTCATTCCGTTTGGAAATACCCTATTTCAACGTGCTTTATGTCGGTCGATGAAAAAATTTCCTCCCGCAAAGAATACGGTCGGATGAGTATCATGACGCGAAGATTCCTTGTTATGATTCAAAAAATTTATGCACGCCCTCAGCAAGTTCCGAACCCTAAATACCAATTAGAACCCTAACAATGGAACATAATAAAGCCTTATTTAAATTTCCACTCGAACACAATATAATAAATTGGATCAAGTGATATTAGACGAATCAAATTGCCGAGTGACAAATACTTCGTCGAAAAAATTATTGACGAAATTGAAACAGAATAGCCGACAAAGCCTGACGGCAATTAATTTCATTTATTAAATATGAGATTTGCTTTCCGAGGGGAGTGTTGCATTTTCCAGTTTTCCTATCCCTGCAACAAGTCACTTCGAAATGAAGCACAACCACGAGGGTTGGAACGCTGCATTTACTGATCTTTCCCATTCCGTGTTTGAGAATCCCATTCTCAAAGTGAAAATTAAATTTTACTTTTGTTTATTTTGATATGCCTTTTGAATTTTGTAATTTCATTAATTTTTAGATATAATGGTTGCAACTTTTTTATTTTACTCACATTTTCAATAAAAATTGAGTAAGAATCGTATTGCAGCTTGTTGACAATTTAATTAAGTTAAAATTCGTGGATTTGCCACTTGTGAAATTTGATTTTTATTTCCCTGTCAGATGCTTTATACTCCCCATTTAAAAATGCACTATTTGGCAATAGACATAACGTAATCTGAATTCATTCATTACGTTTAAATCAGTTTCCATAAAAAGGATTTGTTTTAAGAAGAGGGGATGATATTTTTTTCCTGTGTAATGTTTTTGAGATACGATACGGGTCGCGCGCGACATTCGAAAAAGTGGGGATCGACCGCGAATCGCACATAAAAACTCATTAGTTTGATGTTTATCGGCGCGCGAAATGGAATAAACATAATGCAATAAAATATAATTAATTGCCCGGATTCGGTCGATCACGTAGCAAATGTAAATGAATTTTCGTGCCGTTAATGAAGCCGGTGTTTTTTCGCCCCCCAACGAATCCGTAATATTAATTACGGCTACGCGACCGGGCTGTAAGAACTAATTTGAAATAACAAATAACGCGATTTTAATTCGAAGTTACGCGCGATCGCGGCGAATATCGTGCATTCGAATTAACCTAGGTGCTGCGGCCAAACGAACAGCCAGTAAAAATCGATACCAATTGGATGGTTTCGTAACTAAAAATTATATTTATTATGCATCATCGATAAGGTGGTGAGGTGGTTCGTGTAAATAACGAAATAAAGTGCCGTTGTCTGAGTTTTCGATAGCTTCTTTGTCTAAGATCTACTTTGTGGTCTATATTTGAGAAATAAAATAGTTGTTTTAATTTATTTCTCATTTTGCACTTTTCATTCAATAATGACTATAAATAGAAATATACGTTTAGATTGAATTCATTTGCATTTTGTTCATAAACTAAAATAAATGTAAATAGAAAATCAAGAATGTGCAGGAAGTTCGTGACGTTTATTTGCAGCGATTTTAACTTCTATCAATTTTGAATGGAAAAAGAACAAATAAAACCATAAAAAAAGTAATCCTTTACCTTTAATTGTGCTGATATAAATCGAAGCTGTAACTTTGATTTTCAATGAACAACGTTGTATGCAGTTCGAAGTCTTTGCAAAAAAAATGTAAGATGTCTTGCACACAAATTGAAGTGCGTTTTTTATATTTATTTCAACGACTTAATATGAAAAAAAAATTAACGATTTTGTATGAAAATCAATAATCACAAAAGTACACAAGAATAAAAATTAATTTAAATAAACGATTATATAAAATTAATCTAAACAAAGAATTATTTAAAATAGTTATAATGCTGCAATTTTTTTTTTTTTTTTTTTTTTAAATGTCGAGCAACAAATGTATTGTGCTCTTAATTCTTTGAGTATAAAACCTGCGATAGCACGAAAGCCCATTCTAATTAACCTTGCACGCGCGGATTAGAGGTTGGTCGTGGCCATTTTTGCCGTGAAGTGGTGCGGCTGATTCACGGCTTGGTTTTCAATTAAGCCCACGGGACGGGAGACGACGTACGCGGGATAAAAAATTGTGGCCACGTGATTTAGCAAGTGCTCTCGCGGTCGCGCAACTTGGACACTTGAGATTTCATTTTTCTTGCCGAGCGAGAAAGAAAAGCGATCCTTTCATAAGTTTGCTCCTGCACGTGATTTAAAATGGCTCGGGCAACGAAATATGCGATCGAATCTTCCGTTCGAAGAGAGCGCGCCAAAATGTGATTGCAAAAATATGTTGCGTAAATGATATACGAAAGACCATGCTGGCAAACATAACAAAATTATTGTATATTTGAATATACAGGGTGGTCAAAAAGTGTCACGAATCAATTATCTTAACTTTTCCTGCATTTCTAGATAGTTTTATTATCATTTTTATTATTATCATTAAAAAATCATGTACGATTTTCTTAGTAGAATTTTCTACAACAATGATATGAAAATAAGACGTGGCATTGATACGGCCTTGTAAAGGCAACTCAACAAATATCTTTATTTTTAAAATACATTTTGTTCGATCTTGTTTTATTATATTTTTTGTTTATTAATAATCGTTAAAAATATTATACAAATATAAAGTCAATATAAATTGACTGACTTTCACTTGTAATAATTCAACTCCACTCCCGGCAAGTGGATTCCCCTTATTCGAACGTTTTCCTCCCGAATTATCGACCCCACGCAAGCCGCGAAATTAATTTCGGATAAATGAACGAAAATTCAAACGAATCATGTTTTAAAGCACAAAGGACGTGCCCTTCTGCTTCTTTTCTTCCTTCCCCCATTTCTAGGTGGGAAAAAAAACTGCGAGCAAAAAGACGATTAAAGAAAATGATTTGGAGTGACAGGATTGAGCAGGTTCAACAAAGAAGGCGACAGGAAAGAAACGCCCCGGAGGTGAAGGGAGCGCGCGAGCCAAGAAGGGGAGAGGTCTTGGCGACAGCCGTCAATCGATTGTCAACCGGGTCAGCCATCCAACCTAACCTCAGGCTCCGGCAACCCGTTGTCGTGTGTGCCCACCCTCGCCCCATCTTCGTCCTTCTCGCGCTCTCTCGCTCCAGCTCTTTCGAGCGAAACTTCACGCCACTTTGTCGCAGGAAGCGAAGGAAAACAATCCGCGTGGAATAAGACGGAGATCAAATGGAGGGGTGGGGGTGGGGAGAAGATGAGAGGAGGGGGGATCAGGACGATTAACATAAAAAATTGCCGGGCGGCCATTAATTATTCAACGGTTTCATGAATATGAATTTCATTAAATTCGCGAAATATGATGGATTAAGTTTTCATGACGACGCAATAATTGTTTTACAAGTTGCGCCAACCTCGCCGGCGAAGAACGGGCCGGGCTTCTTGCTTGTTTGCTCGGCGCGTTCGTTTTGTTGCGTTAATGACGAAATGATCGAACGTCCGGGGATAATCAAGCAGCGATGATGATACGAAAGGAGACTGACCGTGGTGATTGAATTCGGATGGCATTTTCAGAGCGGTCGGCGAAATGGTTTTAAATAAAACGGATGCTGGAGTTTGATTGAAAGCGATAATGCAAGATATAAAGTGAAGAGACTCGGGGAAATTGAGATTGTGGGGTGGTTGTTACATAAAATTAGATAGAAATGAGCTTGGTGAAAAAAATGCATTAGGAGAATCCTACAGTTAAATTTACTACACAGTAGTTCAAGTTACAAAATAGTGAAAATTATTAATCGGATGGAAAAATGTACTTTATTATTCTAGTTAAATTTTAAAGTCTAATCAACGAAATAACTGCATTTTATAGCAAAAAAGAAAAAAACGATAATTTGAAAATAAATCATCGAAGTCATGAAGTGAAGTGTTTCATTTTCATATCCAATTTTTTTTCTTTGTTGCTTAGCCATTACTTTCAGAAACACCTTGCGTATTGAGCGATTTTTTAAGGAGAAAAACTAAAAGAGGAAATGAAAACAAGGAAATAAGTCAAACAAACGACGGACTTTTCGCCGCATTAATTGCTTCTTTCGCAGCAAATGAAAAGTCCGGGCCGAATGAAACGCAAAATAATTTCACCGGAAAAATATAAGCCGCCGGCGAAGTAACGAGTCTTGGACGCGAGATGACGAGGTGTCTTGCCGAGTGACAGCCCGACGCAGACGCCTCTGGACGCTTTTTTCCCAGAAGTTATTTCGCCGCTCGAAAGTCTTCTAAAGCTCTATTCATACGTACATTCATATATAGATATATAACAAAATGTGTATACACATATATATGTGAGTATGGCTGTGTACTTCTATTAATTATTGACTATACATTAATATCAATTCTCGGAAGGAAAATCTCACTCTGAAGTTAGGAATTTGATCGGACATGTGCGCGCAGCGGGCGCGTAATCTGAATGTTCTAATATTCTTACTTTTTCCAATTATGAACTGAATTTCCTCCTTTTTTTATCTTTCAAATCTACTTTTCCATTTATTCTTATTTATTGATATTATTCCATTTCACAAAACGAAGCCACGTTATTGTGAAAATAATATTAACTATGATATACAATAATCATCATAATAAAATAAAAAGTTTAAAACTATAGATTTTTCGCGTCCACGGTTTGTTTGTGTATCGAAAATATTTGTGTATAGGTGCATTCGTAGATAGGTATATTTATATATAGGTATAAGTTAAGACGAAGCAAAACTCGTGCGCCCTCCGTACCTTTCATCCCCGTTTATCGCCCTGCCGATATCAAGTCCAACAGATCAATGCCGCGAACGGCGACGACGCCTGGGCGTCCAGCTTCGGACAGTATGCTGGACGTCACAGTCGTTGGGATTCTAACGTCTTGCGGCAACGTCGCATCGCGTACAAATACCATCTCCTTGGTTTGTTTGTGGGTTACATTTTTCAGTCGACAATTTTCACAATGATTCGGGATTTTATTTCAAAAAGCTTTCAATAAATACTGTCGTCGATATCCGAAACAAGCACGTTTCACGAATAATGTTATCCGATGAAATATGTCGAAAGAAAAATGTTATTGGAAATATGATTGTTAATTGATTTCAGTCAGTGAATGGGATAAACAAATTGCGATCAATAAATTAATAACATATCAATCATCAAGTCGTGATTGGTGATTCGAGAAATTATATAATTTTGGGAATCACAACAACAGTAGATGAAGACAGTCAATTGAAAGTTAATACTTCGTTCATTGGCTCGACACTCTTACTAAACAAATAATTTGTTTTCTTGCCAAAATCGATTTCAAATCGATAATAACGTAAGTTCAATTTTTTCAACTTGGAATAATTCTTGATTATGACTAGATTTTCCGTTAAATTAAAACGAAAAATAATATACAAATGTGAAAAGTTACCGTAATGGTATGGTAATATTTTATACATTACATCCGATATTATCGACTTTCGATAAGTAATGGCAGTTATTTATGCAAATTTTTCTACCGATGCGAATTGAATCAAACAAATAAGTATACCATCTTACTGCTAGCTGCGACTTCGGACTCAATTAATAGAACAGGTGTAGAAAACGTACGATAAATGTCTGACATGAATATGAATGTAAAGATACGAATCGCAAAGTGCGGGCGACCTTTCAAATTCACGTCGTCGCCAGAGCGGCGTATTAATAATTGTAACAATAATTTGGGGTCGCGTTTGTCACACGCGAGAAAACGTCGCGTAGAAAAAAAAATAGTCTTACGAGAAAAGTGCAAAGCGCGTCATCACTCGACAAGATTGTTTGTGCATTAAATTGTTGATAAAGAGCGCGCCGATCTAGTATTTTTAATGCGATTTTTCTCACTCGCAAATCGTTCGCTCATTAGCCGAACTGATTATTTAAATACGGCCGCGTAAATAACGTCGGGTCAACTGAATAAACACATTTTTAGCCGACGTTTTATTAATCATTTGCGGCCACTTTCCGGTCTCTTTTTCCCCGCCGCGGCGAGCAAAAAATTCACGCCCGATGATAATTATCGTGCATTTGATTTTTCGCTAATTGCGTTATTGCAAATTAATATCGCGCTAGCAAAACTGACGCTTGTAAAACTAATACATCGGCTTGTTAATTACGCTTGAAATCATTTTCTTTATGCAACGAGGGCAATTTAATGAGCGTTTTCCAGTTTTTATTCGGTCTTCGAAATCGCGTATGACGAATTTTCAAAGGATTTATTTTATTGCAATTACCATTTCCGTCAACGTTTGCTTCGTACAATATTTTTATTGGGCTTTTCATTACAAATTTCCCATTACTTTTTATTTATTTATTTTTTAAATTTAATTAATTGTACGTTAAGATGTATTGTTTTTAAAAAAAACGTAATCAAATAATAATGTTTAATTGACGATTTCTTTTAATGTATATACAAACATCGACTCTAGTTATTTTGTTTTTTATTCGTAAATAGTATCAGATCTGAACTATCTATTCAACACAATTTTAATATATTGCATCACAAGGGCGGAAACTGTTGTTTTACAAGCTTATTTAGAAAAGTAAAGAAAATTTACTTTTCCGCGCTTGTGTGGAAAAGTACGAGTTGTCGTCCTAAAACAAAAGAAATATCAATAAATTAAAGGGGAAAAAGTGAAAAAGTCAAAAGAAGTTCGGAAACTTGCACCAACTGCAAAAGTCCTTGCATTAACATACTTACCACCGAATTAACCCCTTTCTGTCCCTAAACACTATTCATCCAAGCCAGCCAACTACAATTTTTCTCATTCATAATTCAATCGATATTTCGCAGCGCAACGAACGGACAGCGAACGCATTCGCTGGCGTGCCGTCAACTTGGTAACGCGAATTTCGTCGAGCGACATTTTCCGATACGCCCGAGCCGGCGACGTTTCCTTTTGCCAAAGTCCGAAGTTTATTTTCCGCGCATAATAACGTCCGGGAAAATGACGAAGAAACAAAGGCCCGCGAATTGGCGGCGGCGGCGGCGACGGATTAAGAGGGGCTTGGACGGACAGGAGGCAATATCGAATCGGACGTTGTCGGGGCGCGCGGGGTGGCTCGGCAAAAACCCGAAAGAACGGACGTGGCACGCCAAAACGAACAGCGGACCGCCGACTCATTGCATATTCAGCGTCCTAGCTGGGCAGCGAGCGCCGCTGGATTTCGTCTTGCCATTCGCGGCTGAAGGGTCGCTGACGCAAAAGACAACTAGTCGCTCGTCTTATTGCTTTTCCGCGTTGTTTCGCCGGGCAAATCTGGGCCGCGCGACGACTTGGCTTATTGACGAGCGCGTCCGCGCAATTTCACAAACTCAAATCGCCTTGGGAAAGAATGCGTTTTTCCTTTTTCATTCCTCCCTCCTCCCCTTTTTAGTGAAAGGGGTAATAAGGGACGATCGGAAAAAAAGATTAACGTATTAAGAGCTTGCCAAACAAGATGTATTGTGAATTTCAACATTTTGCGTTTCTAAGAATCATGGTACATATTGCAAATTTTGCGGTGTATAATGTCGTCGTAACATTAGAAAGTACACCATAAAAAATTGGGATTTATACTTTGAGTAATATAAATATTTTTGTCAGTTTGAATTTGATTGCTTGAACAAAACAATTTAGTTACTGTCATTAAAAATAATAAAAAGATGTGACAACAAATGTTCAATATTCGAATTATATTCCTTAATCAAACAAATTAACGTCCATTAAAAATAGCGAATTAAAAGCTACAAATAATACTTTGAAATGAATCTTTCAAATATTGACGGAAATAAAATTTCAACTTCAACACCAACGACGACACTGTAAAACGCAGCCGATGATTCAAAGGTGACTCAACCACGACGAAACGAAAGTCGTAACTTCCGACTAACTAGAATAATTATTGCTGAAACGAGAGTCAGCGTTCGACAACTTTACGACCAAGTGATTCATTTGTGACGATTTGCGACAAAGACAGTAAAGCGCGAACAACGGGACGAGGTAAAAACGGCACGAAGGAGAAAACACGGTCTCGAGTTAGTTCGCGGCATTTAAGTTTCCGAGCCATTAACGAGATTGAAAGCGCGTAATCACGAAAAATCGGCGAATAAAAACAATGAGATGCGCCGCGCGATACAAAGATAATGCAACGAAGCAGGCCAAACGGACGCGGAGATTGGAAGAGCGAGATTAGCGAATGATAATGAAATGTAGATGATTCGAGCCCGATAAGGCGCAGATACGATCATTTATTCATACATTTCATCGGAATCGAACGTATGTGCGGGACGATAAGAAGGTGCCCGCGCGCGCGCGCGGCGTAAACTCAGTCACGATGCTTGGCGCAAAGCTGAGCAATTGAAGCTGCGCGATAGTTACGGCGAAATATTTAACTTATTTAATACTTCCATTGGCAGCGGCGTAAATATGTATCGCATTATGACCGTAATTAATATGCTAAAGCCTGGTGTGCTAACCGGTTCAAATGATGCCCGTGTAGAAACGAGCAACAAACTTTACGCCCGTTCATTGTAACCGTGAATGTATAATTCGTTACATGTTATTATCGGCCGAAATGGGGGCCGAAAATTATCGCCGAGCGTTCCATAGTTTGTTCCGCAAACAAATCAGCACCTTTGCACTTTTCACTTGGCATCGTTTCCACCTTTTGCGAAAGTAACTTTCCTCGTCGGGTTACGCTAATCTGAGATATTTCAATTCTGACTATTTCTTGCCACGTTTATAAATATAAATCATTTATTTTGTGTGAAATCGAATCTAATACATTTATGTAGAAAAATTATAATTATCCTTCAAATAATGACTGTGGGAAATGTGATTTTTGAATTTTCGATTTTAAATTTGCAGCGAAAATGTATGGAATCTTCTAGGCGGCGCGCGAGCACAAATTTTCAAGGTCAGCTCAACGTTTCCGGAGATTGAGTGGCGAAAAATGCGAGATTTTTCTAGAAAAATGAGGGAAAAAAGCGGGACATTTCTTCGAGACAATATTGCCGCACTGCTGACCTCTCGAGCTGTCCTTCCGTTTGATTCGTCGTAATTTCGCGGGCCGCTGACGTACATTTTGATTCGCGGTGAACGAGGTCGACACGCGACCCCGCGAGCAACGTTTCGTGACGCCGCAAATTTAATTGAAAAAAAAAAAAGACGAGGAGGAAGACAGGGAAAAAGCCATTATTTATTTGCGCACGCGGTACCAGGACGTTTGTAGATGCTCGCGATGACGGGCAGATGGCGGCTCGGTCTTCGTAATTTTAATCGCAGATCAGTCGCGCATTTTTTCTCCCATCGTTTCTTCGTCTTTGCCGTCGTACTGGCGTGATTATCGAATGAAAAATAAGCGCTATCTGACAGGCCGATCTGGAAAAGTGCTTGTATGCCAGTCAACTTTGACGACGACAAAATGATTGATCTGCTTGCGTTCGATATCACTCATCAAGCGACGTGCGTCATCCGTATAACTCGTGTTCCTTGCATCGGGCTATCGCATCGCGAGGTTCGATAAAACAGGTTCCCGTTCGAGCGATGAAAGACGGAGAAAAGACGCGCGCAAATGCCAGCGCGTTTTTGTATTGACAAATTTCTGACCTCGCACGTTGCGCGACGGAGAATGTCGAGACCGGAGAATGTTGTTGAGATGAAAATTCGCAGTTTCTGAGAGAAAAATGATATTATGTAAAATAAAGTTTGGAGATCGATTTAGTTTGAAAGCGATAGTGCTGTTTTACGACAGTTAAACAAAGTAAATAAAAAAAAATAATATACAGAGACACGCAAATATTACTAGAAGTAGTTCCAATTTTCCAATGATTTTCAATTAATATCTTCCTTTTTTTTTACTATAAACCTCAATTTTAATTTCATTGTGAAATGTTCAATTCGAACTGACTTGATGTTTTCAATAGTTAGTAATAAAGGAATAATAATGTAACTTTTTTTAACATCATTTCACAAGTGTTTTAAACTGTTAAGAACTGATAATTTTCATTCGAAACTGTAATTCCTACCACTAAAACTGTAAGAATGATAAAAACAAAACAAGAAAAATAGGAATAATAGAAAAGAAAAAAAAACAGCAACAGTTCCTACCCTGGTAGAAATGAAACGAGGCATTTTCGAGGCACTCACTAGGACTCGTAAGTGCCTTGCGAGGCCTTGCGAATGCCTCGTAGTTGCCCCGTTTCATTTCTACTAGGGTACTTATCTCCCAAAGATCCTCGTAACCTTTCCCCTCATCTTCGCCACACCGACCCCATCCAGAAGATCCATTTCAATACCTCTGAAGTCGAGCGACCTTTGACCCCGCGGAAAAATGCGACAAAGCCAAACAACGAGCGAAGTATCAGGAGCTCCGTGCGTCGATCGAGGGGACGTCAGTGCGGTAGTCGGTGAGCGGTAACGAAGTAACGAAAGCGAGCGAGCGGAATGACAAAGGCGCCGGGGGAGGGAGGGGGGCGCTTGAAGGGTCGCGTGGGCAATGGCGAAACGGGGGCGTCGAGCGGCCGAGCGAGACGGAGACTGTTTCATCTGTCACCTGCAGACGCCGCCTTCCTTTCCGTCATCGCGACCCCCCCCCCCACCCACATCCCCCCTCCAAACCCCACCTATACTTATCACATCTACCACGTACGTGGCGTCTGGCGCGTGGTAAATATATCTCCCGACCGAACGAAAACTCTTTGATGAATCACTAGCTTATTCCACGTACTACAAATACGTGCGTATAATAGTAACGGATATATGTCAAACTGAAAAACAATGTACAGCCCGAA
>JABFOV010003186.1:4691-17205 GCA_022817685.1 Aradophagus sp. ZL-2020 | reverse complement strand
TGAACTCCACTATAAATGAAACTGAGAAAAACGAATTTAAATGTTTTAATGAGCCTATAAATGACTGATTTAATATTTTTATTTGTACCACAATTTGGGAAATTTATGTATTTTTGCAATTACAGTCTAATAGAATGAAAATATAATAGAAAAAGAGGTAGAATTTGGTAACAAGTTTTTACCAAAGTTTTTACTAAAAACTCAATTTTTTTCAAAAGTGGAGTTGACTGGTTTTTCCTTGCAGCCACAGAAATATTGCCCATTAATCAAATATATTGATTCTTTAAAAGCAGTTAATCATGAATCATCTCATTCAACCAATGGTATTTATTTGATCCTTTTCAGTAATCAATATTTTCTCCAATAACATGTTTGACGATTCAATCACATTGCTTCAAATATAATCTACTTTTTTCTAATTAGCTTCAATTGGTATTTTACTTGGACAAAGTTATAATTGAGTTGATAAAAGTTGATAGAGGGAAATGATAAAATATATTTGATTTATAAATTCATATTTGATTATATATTAAACTTTTAAGTTATAAATTTAATATAAGTATAAAAATATGTATATACAATAATTATAGATTAATAATTTACTTGAAAAATAGAATTCAGTGATTTCTGGTAAACAATTATGTGAAGCATTGACTCCTTTTTTTTCTTCTTATTCGTTTAATTTTTGAAGGAGATATTGTAAAGTGATGTAATGCATTAAATAATTTGTTTAAAGCGTAAAATTTTACCAAGAGAATGCCTTAGACGTAAAGACCCAAGCGTACCTGACGAATGTTATAGGCTCCAGCAAATATTTTTCGACTGTAAACATTCTTTAGTAAGTTGAATAATACTATGTTTTAATAAGTTGAAGTAATTTTTATCATCCGCTTACTATAAGATATATTTATTTGTAGCTTGATGCAAGACGACGTTTCCGAGGACCCAGAGGTGTCAATTAATGATAACATTTTGGGAATTTGTCTTATGAAAATGTAAATATAATTTTTAGAGTCATAAAAAACACATAAAAAATACTTTTATTGTAAATATACAAAAATATTATAGTGCAAACACAAATTTGTTTGTTTTATAAAATAAAAATCAAAATTAGACAAGATTGCTGCCAGTTTAAATTTATTAAAATTGGAGGGTTGGAGGGTTGAAGTAAAAAGATAAATAATTATTAAACTGATTTAAGTTTTAATCATTAATAATTACATTAATAATCATAATAGTTTTATTAATTTAGCTGCTTTTGATTTACAAAGACCCTTTTGAGCCAAGTTGGCTTTATAAAAACTTTGTGCTATATTTGCGTATATACAAAAAGTAAGTATTGCTCAATTACATTATATTGCTCCCATGTTTTATTTCTTTCTTATTATTTCAAAAATCCATACTCGCCATTAAAATTTTTCCATTACTTTATACACCTTGTTTCGGTTTTTATTACTATTTTTCACCTTTTCCAACACGTTATATCAATTTTTAAAATACGAATAAAATTGGTTTTATTATTATAATATAATTAATATCTCAAAGTTTGGATGTTAAAGCAATAGTGAAAAAGATTATTCAATATTGATTTAAGAACATTATGTAGATGAAATTTCCAGTGCTTTTTTTATTAACGAATACGAATTTAAACAAAATTATTTTCTAACACAAATTTTCTGCAAGAATTACAGAAAAAAGTGAAATACATGATTAAAAATAAAATTGTTGCATTATTTTGCAAGCTATATAATAAGAGTTTATTTAAAATTTTTCGTTGTTAAAAAAAACTTTGAAAATTTCATGCACATAAACATTTTAAAATTCAAGTTTAAATTTATTCAAAAGCGTTCCTCTAATTCTTCATATTTACTCTGAATTCTACTTTACAGGAGCAATTTAGTTTTATTCAGGATTAAATTATTCACTTGTTTTAATCATTACAATTTCACTTAATTAACTAAAAATGTTTTTTTCTTATTTTACAGAAGTAAAACTCATGCTAGAATTACAATCAATAAATTGTACGAACTACTCTTTATTTGTATAATTGAAACTATTTAAACTATTATTATAGTGTCTCAAACACATAAAGCTTAAATTATTCAGTGTTGAGATATGACGATCGAATAATCCAAATTAAATTATTTTGATAAAAATGAAATTCAGACTTGAAAATCTATAATAATTTATGATTAATCAAATTATTTATTCGCATTGACACTTATTTTCGCTCGAATTCATGAAACGCGTTAAATTTTAATGCATTTAGCGTTCGTTTGTTAAAATTGAATTTTTTCCCCCTCCAATTGATTATTTATCATTTAATGTTCTACAATGTTTTTATCGCAATTTAGACTACATTTTTGTATGTCGTTTTAAATGGTAATAAATGTTAGATTTCACTTAAAAAATCATAGTAAAATTTGCGAAGTAAAAAAATATGATTGCTTTGTTTTTGTATCTTTGGTTTTCGATAATTATATAAGAAATTAAATTTTTTATCTTAAATTAATTGTATCTCGAAGAATCTGTATTCTTTAAATCAATTTTACTTAATTTAAGACATTTATTGGCATTCATTATTTTTATTATTGAAAATACCACCTTGTTTCTTAAAGTTTAAATAGACTAAGCAAATTCCTCATATTTTTATTCGTATCTTAAACTAACAACAACAAAAATTAAAATAAAATTCAATTCGAAACAAGGGTCTTGATCCTGTTGAAGAAAAGTTCCGTTTTTCTTAATAATTTACTGTTTAAAAGCTGACTTTTTTGTAAAATTATGTTAATAAATAAGACGGTTGGTAATACACTTATGGTATTTTGAGACACTTGCTTAGTCTGTAAAGTTCCTTTAATATGCAAGTTGTCATTTATTTTGGTATCATTGCATAAATTCTTAAAATGAATAAAAAATATGTAATTTGTTTGTAGAATATATACAATCGCTTTTTTGATTACCAAACAACTGGAGGCTTACATAAAATTGCGAGGCGAAGATGAAATATCAATAATAATTATCGATTCGTTAATTTAAAAATCATATTAAGACTCATTGAAGTTGATTGTTTAATTTAACGCGTTTAATTGAATTGAAAATGCACGTGAAACAAAACGAAACACATTTTATTTTTTTCAATAATTATTTCCTTTGCAATAATTATTGATATTTTTCTCGCCGAGTAACCTAGTTAATAATCGCGACTTATCCAATTGATTCGCATGTGAATGAAATGACATTACATGTATAATTGGTGACGCATCACGGGATATCACAGTTGTTATTAGAAATGATATGTAGTTGCAATATTAGGCGTTTACCATAAAAACGAGTGTTTCATTTTTAGTCTCTTTGAATATTTGAGACACTAAAAATATATCAATATTTCAGACATTTTATTTTTATTTTTAATGTTTGATTTTATAAAATAATAAATTTTAAATCCTATGGGTATCTGAAACACAAGATATATCTCAAAATGAAACACTTGTTATGCTTTAGATTTTTAACATAAATTTTTTTTTCTCTGACTATTTATTATTTAAAGTAATAAAACTTTATTGAAATAAATATTGTAATTTTAATTATGTTTATTTGAACAGACATTTAAGATAAAATAAGATTTTAAACAATTCCACGTTAAATAATTCAGCTATGGGACTGGGAATTATTAAAAATGTTGGAAAAATAATGGTTGAATTGGTTTTACTTAATCAATAAAACTTTAAATTAATTCACTTAATCGAATCAAAATTTTTTAAGTTTCTGTCGTGATCTTATAATATAGTTAAAACTAATCATGTTTTTTATCATCCTCTTAAAAGTTAAAACAATTCTATTTTACTATATCTTCGTATAGAGTTAAAATTGCAGCATTCTTGTCATAATTATGTCATAACAATTAGTTTTACCAATATATTTTGGTGTAAATGATTATAAATCATTATGTAAATATTATTCGCACATTTTGAGTATTGACTATCTTACGAAAAAAAGCTGATAATTTTGCATTCTATGAAACTATGTTTTTCCTTGATTATTTGATGTCAATTACAGAGTTTAATTTTTATTAGTAATCTGTTTTATAAATCATAAAAACGATAGATATTTACGCGAAAATATCTATCAAATTAATAAAAGTAAAATAAAATATCTATTATTTTATAACGACGGGGAAGACAGTAGAAAATTATGCAGTCGAAAATTACGAAAAAACAAAAAAAAAAAAAAACAGCAAACAAAAAAAAAGATAGAGTAAAACTGTTTCTGAATTTTTGACCTACTTTTATTTAAATTATATTTTAATTTATCCCCTATTACATATTATGATTTTTGAATTTTCTGCACTGAAAAAAATATCATAATTTGAAATGATTAAAACTTGTATAAAATTATAATATGAAAGTCGTATCGTCTGATTCCGTGAGTTCCACCGTTTTATCTTACGGTACTCATGGAATCGATCTATGCGACCTTTATAAGTCTGACGAACCATCAAGTGATTCAATGAATACCACTGGATAAAACAGTGGGACCCATGGAATCACATGATGCGACCTTCATAGTTTTATTTTATACAAGTTTTCATCGTTTCAATCTATGATGTTTGTTTCAGAGCATTCCGAGTAAAAAATTTGATTTACAAAATTTTGAATTTTATATATGCGGATAACAATACTTTCTACTTGGCACAATGTTTATTAAGTTAACACAACTAGATAAATACTTTAAGACTTTTGAAAACGCATTATTACAGCTATATGTAAGTTTTCGTATTTCCTGTCATAGTTTTTAAGTCACATTTTTAACTTTTTCTTTCTGTTGTTATTTAGTAAAAATATGTTGGCAATGTACGCTTTCTAATTTTTAATCAAAAAACATTATTTAAAGTTTATATCTTGGTAACTGGAAAAAATCATAGATTTATCTTTATTAACGGAGTTTTAGTGCTCTGATTATACGAAGATATTTTTTTTCCTTACTCGCAAATATCGTAAGCAACTTGGTAAAAACAACTTTTATGCCGGTACCCTCTCGGGCTACCAACTTAAAACTCATTTTTTCCGCGTTAAATAATGTATTATTACATTATTAATCAATTTTTTTGATAACATGTCATCAAATTTCAAAGAGTTCGATGTATTCTGGTACTTGTAAAACATCATTTTTCAGTTATAAAGCAGAAAAGTGATTATTTTTGATCCGCTGAAAAGGCATAAAAAGTAGAGATTTCTTTGCATTTGTTTCAAAAAATATCTTGTGTAATTTCTCGTTTTTAAATTGAAGTTAATGCATTATATTACCGCCTTACTGTCTTATTAAAAAAAAAAATAATATCACTTTGTGATTTTTACGATGGCATCATTTCATATTAAAAAAAATCTATTCTCAAAACAAATTGATTTTGAAACTTACTTATTGTAAATTGCATGTATAATTACAAAACAATATTGTGCTTTAAATTTTTACGTTTCACTTTGTTTAATTAAGAACAATTTAAAATTAATGAACAAAAAGAATCAGTACATAACAAATGTCGAATTTGATTTTCAAATATGTATTTTGGTAATTCATAAATTGATCTTACGATTTTTTTTTTTTTTTTTTGATAAACTTATAAGTAAATTTATTAAAGTAAAATTAAAATTTGAAAAGTAGCCACTTTGAGCCTTTACATGTTTAAACGTTTTGTACATAGTGTATGTATTAGCTAAATTGTTTGAAAAGTAGTTTACATAAGCTGTGAAAAGTAGCATTTTATCATCAACTATGTATTGTCATCACTGTTATCGAATTGTCGTTCGCTGTCACAAATGTTTAAAGGTCCGTATTGAATACGGTTATTCGCGAGGCGAAGCGTATCGATTTATAAGAAATGTCCATTTCGAAGAAAAACAATAGCGACGCGTGACTGACAGCAAGGCGGCGCCTTCTTTATTTAGTCAACTTTTCGCAAAAGTCACGGTCATTAGAAGGCGATGTTAAAGTGGCGTATTTTAAACTTTGTGGTGATACATATAAGGTGATATATCAAACTTTTGTTACTAGATTAGTAATTTTCTGTTTTATACTTCAAAAGTTCTTAAGTTTTCAAAATGAATTTCCATCAATTTTTATTCATACCAATCTTTATTTCTAAAACTTTAAATTTTAGGTTTAAAAAATTTAATTGAAAAAAAATTTAAAAATGTATCTGTAACATTTATTCAATGTTAACATTAATTAATTTAACATATAATTAATTTGCGAAAATTCAAAGAGAAAAATTTTCAAGTAAACATTTCAATTAAAATAGAATGTAAATGTTACCACTAATTCGGTAATTTCTGAGTGACACATCACCTTAAAAGCCATGATTGCGAGCTAGTGATAAACGTATATAACGTTGTGTATAAATGCTCAAACATTAACGTGACCCGGCTTTAATCATTTGAATCGTAAATATTCGTCGCAACAAAAGGCGTTGCGCAAACGTGGACTTTGTATGTGCAACATCAGCTTGATGTAAAAAATGTCGCGTAATTACAAGATCGCGCGGCCGATACAACGGAACACGCTTTGTTAGCGCGACCTAACGCATCGAACAGAACGTAGCCATTGTTTTCGCGATAGAGGAGCTCATTTATTGGCTCATTTATTGCACGGCATTTGTTTATCGCCGTTGTCTTTGGCATAACGCGCGTTTATTTCAAGTTCCCGCGGACACGTGGATCGGGCACGTGCTAAATTGCTTACAATTTAGTGGCGGTTGCTGAATAATATAAATTACTAAATAAATCAGCAAACTCGTTTGGTTTGTTTCCAGTTGAGATTTTAATAATAGTACTAAGTGAAACTAAATGAAACTGTTCCCACTTGCACGTAGTTGCAATCGCCATTCATTATTTACAAACTTTTTATTGCACACTCAGAGAAATTCGAATCTACAATTTTATGTAGAATTGATAGAATTTTCATTTCTTCCATACTGTCGTGGATGTTTTGCCGAAACGTATCAAAATTTATAATGAAAGAAATATAAATGAATGTGAAAACGGTAAGGTTTCCGAAAAAAAAAGAGAAAATTTGATGTTAAGGAGAGTTAGTCTGATCGTGCTTCGTAGATTTCTACAAAGCCATGAAACAAAGTAATTTTTCAATTTGTATTTTTCTCTGTGTAAATGTGGGACAGAGTCATGGCAGGGGGTTGACGAATATTATTTTATTGACAGGGGGTGAACGTGAGAACAAAATTTTAATGTAAATTTAGGGTTATGAAGTATAAATCAGTATAGTTTTAATGTTGATTTAACGTTGAAAACTCAACATCAGAATTAGCATTATTATAATCCCGTGGATATAAAATTTGAAGTTACGTTTAAGTAAATGTCACATAAAGATTTTAGATCAACGTACTTTCTGATGTTGATTTGGCATAAAAAATTAATACGAAAAGAAGTGTTACTATTAATACGTAGATTTAATGTTAACGCAGCATCAATCTTGATGATGTATTTAAGGCAATATTCAAGTAAATTTTTGTTAGAAAACTTCGTAGTGTAGTTTTAAACGTCATTACTGAGAGTCTCTTACGAACTACTCAAATCAAGAATTTCAGTAGTTTCAGTAAAAGAAGTAGTTAAAAACTACGAAAATTTTTGATTTTAATAGTATGCAAGACATTTTTTTTCGATAACACTTTGATTAAATTAATAAAATTTCTCCAGATACCATTTACTTTCATTTAATTCGCAACACGTTTTACAATTGTCCTCAGCATTAGAAGCTTTGAAATAATTGTTATAACACTTTTTACTACAACCAGTATTTTCGCCGTTGAAACTGCGACTTTTTAAAATAAAATTTTTCGTGACATCTTATATATTCCTACTCATCGTTGACATGTGTAAAATATAAAAAAAATGTTAATCCAAATTATCCGGTATGACAACAACGACAAGAGTCGATTGTGATTATGAAGTTACTGTTTTTTTTTTTTAAATTACGCTCAAAAGCATACCGATGGCCTATAAAGTCCTACGTAACCGCAAAGACGTGCACGCAGCGCTGGCAACAGTATGGCTGCGGCAGACAAATTTTCTTGCAGCTTCGAGCATTCGCATATTAGTAGATACATCTTGTCTCCTTGGGACATTGATTTGTGAAGTGTGATGCGCCTTAGGCCAACGGACTTGGGAAGATAGCGATACATCATCCGGGCGCCTGAAATAACAATCGTTTGTCACTAACCGTTTGCCTGAGCGTGCTTTAATTTGTATCTTCTAACAGTCTTTGTGTTGACTTTGAAATTCGGATGAATTTTTGTATCGAGAGAAATATTTGGTTCACGCCACCAGCTGTCGCGCAAAGCTTGGCTTGAATTATTGTACAAAAATAATATTCAGGTTAAGTGTCGCCCAAATACAAGTTTTCTTCTATTGCGAATTTGTTTTTCTCACTATATTCATTTTGTAAAGGCATTTTAAATTTTATCTTTAGATATTTTTTATTTTTATTTCACTTTTCCTCCTCATGTTGGCTGCCAAACAAATTGCAAAAGTTGTATTAAAGAATACTAAAGAGAGAGAGAGAGAGAGAGAGAGAGAGAGAGAGAGAGAAAAGACTGAGAATTGTAAGATCTTGGCCATTGTAGATTTAATGGAAATTAAATTTAGAAATTTTTTTTCACTACATATTAAACATTTATTCGTAGATTACCTGTCCAATAAAGCCAGTTTTGTTCAAATTTAAACCCATCGTCACCTTCGAACACTTTGAATATAGATATAATGTATCCAGTGGACGGAATCGGTGGTCGACCACCAGGTGGTTCGAGTGGCGGTCTGGCAATAGTCGCAACCTCGTTAAAAAGATCGAGTGTATGGCCTGCGGCGTATCGTAAATCCCTGGGCTCGAATTTACGAAGGGCCGCACATTGCACTTCCTGGTAAAAATCCAAGGGATCGGTGTTCTGCTTATTTATTAAATAGTACGTAATGAATGGAAAATCCGCTGTAAAATACAATCGCATTTAATTTTGCTGTACGACCTCTGGTTCAACTATTCCCTAACAGAAAAATATAATTTGAGGATGTTTCAAATATCCTCAATATTTCCTTCTTTTCTTATTCCAAACATTTTATTAAATAAGTTCTGATTATGAACACTTTCTTGGATTTTCATTTTAAAGCCGAATTTCTACATAGCGATCATTGAGTAGAAGACCAACATTCCAAAATTGACAATGAAAAATACCTATTCTTAAATTAGCAATGATAAACCCTCATTATTTCTACATAATTTAGAAGTGGATGTTTCTTAGTGAAAATAATAATAGAAGTCTTCTAAAATGAAAAATTACTAGTACCATCGAGTATATACTATCAAAATCTCTAGACTTTAATATCTAAAAAAAAAAAAGATAAAAGATTGTACTTCTTAATTACCATTCTTTTCCATATTTGTAAGTAAGATGCTCTGCGTTGCTGAAGGAGCTATCTCGGCAATTAATTCTGCCGCTGTGTCTCGTTGTAAGACTAATGGTTTAGAAACTGGAGTTTCAACCAGTGGATCCAATGGTTCTAAAGGTGTCATAAAATGGGCAAGAACACATTGCTTTGGATCTTCGACTTCGAGAACAGAAAGTGGACTTGCCGAACGTTTTTTATTATCAGCTATAGGAATATTCTGAAAAACAAATTATACTTGATTTTTTAAAATATTTTGATTTTATCATTAACTAGGACGTTACTCTTATTCCATTGGTGTTTTATTAATACATTATTACGATTTATGATTGATAATTTATCACTTATGAACTGATACTTTGGAAATAAGGAAGAAACTCTTAATGGAATTTTGAATTCACATTTCCATCTCCTACTCTGATATCACAAACATCCTAAATTATTGAATCATTTACCGGTACTCCCGCAGGAAGAAATCTCTCCAGTGATGCTAGAGGAATGATAAAGCAGTCTCGATCGAGGGTAGCTAATGAAATGGGCTCGCCTCGTGGCGGACTGTTTCCCGAAACCACAAGGGGTGTGTAGGTTCCAGTCGTTCGATTTGCATTGAATGACACCTGAAATGCAGAATGACATTCTTTAATTCTTTAGTTTTTTTATTATGACTTTCTCATATCTTTTATAACACTCGTATTAGATTTCATGTTATTTTAGAATCCCAAAATATGTCCCCTATTATCTGTTTAGTCTAAAAAAAACATTTTGAAATTCATTTTTTTAAGACAATTGAACTGAATATTAAAAGATAAAAAATATTAAATTATGGAATTAGGTACTAATCAGATGAACTTTTATGGAAATTATCTTCAAATTTGAGTGAAGTATATAAGTCATTATTATAATTCAAGACAACGTAGGCTGATCGTGGTTTATTTAACATGTCTTTTTTATGATTTTCTTATGTATGTATCAGATATTTCAAAGAGTCGTTTTATGATCAATGTAAGAGCGCTATCAGCAAACTATTAAAATTTTATTCTTTCCTGAAGTAAATGATAGCAAAGAACTACCTTCATAGTTATAGACATTTTAGATCAAAAGAAAATGTTTAAATGCATATTTAAATGTAATTACTAAATTCAGTAAAATAAATGAAAAAATTAAAAAAAAAAAAATTCTTTTCGTCCTTGAATATTAATTACGGATCTAATTTGGTAATTTTTTAAGCTTTGATTATTATTGATCAACAAAAAAATTGCAAGAAATTAATATATATAACATATAGATTACTAAGTATTAAAAATAAGTATTTAGATACAATTTAATTCATTTTGAAATATTTTAACTTCATTCTTCCAATGCGATTCTTCCACTTCAGTGGCGGTCTTTTACCTTAGTTTGAGAATATAAAATTCTAAGAAGAACTTTGCATGATAATTTATTTGACGTTGAAGTGTTTGTTCAATAAATTACGCAGATGAAAATGTAATAAATTAAAAATTATGACCCACCACACGTCGTAGACGCAGAGAAAAATGATTGTGAATTTGATGTAGCTTAGGCTGATTTGATGATATTATGATACATTACAATTTTGTGTACTTCGAACACTGTATATGTCAATGATACGAACGTTAAATCAGTTACACAAAATCGATTTAAAACCAATCACAAACTTTCTTAGCAGAGTGTGGATATACTTTTCAAAGTCAGAAAGATTCTCAGTCTGTTTAAAAGTAATAAAATATTTACAGTTATTGTTAACCATTCAACTGATTGTTGTGAACTAAAATAATTTTTTAATGGAAATGAAAAAAAGAAATCTTTTATCTGTTTCTCTCCAGCAATTATGTACTACAAAAACGAATACCTCGTTTTGATGATTCTTTTTTTTTTTCAAATGTGCCAAAAGTATCTCCGGTTTTAAAATTGTTGGATCCTTTTGGTACTTAAGGTTCTAAACATTTCTTAAAATGAGATTTTTTTGCAGTGAGGTATTATATACTGGAGGCGTGATACCAGAACATGGTACTATGTATATGGTACAAGTAGATGGTGCCAAAAATGGTACCAAATGCGATACCAAGTGTGTTAGCAGTTTCTTCTCTTCAACATAAATATTGAAACAAAAAATGTCTTAAATCAACATTGTTAGACAACAACTTTTTAATCTCAAGACACCGTTGTCCAAATTAAAGACTTGAAAGTCTACAATGAAGACACATGAAAATACTCTCGGAGAACGTATTGTTCGACCGATTTACCCACCTTTTTGGCATCAGCCGACGAGGTGGCGTCGCACGGTAGGTCCTTTTGATTGCTGGCCTTGCGCCTGGCGCCAAGATTGGTCCCGGGTGGCGAGGTCTGTCCCTGGCTCGCTCCACCCCACTTGATTACGTGGCTGCTGGAGCTGCGTCTGGGTCCGGGTCCCAGACGCTCGGTGGTCTCCTCCGGCGGCGATCCGACGGGCCCACCTGGTGGCGACAGGAAAAGGTGAGTTCGGTAGGGGAGCGCGTGCTCGTGGTCCACCGGCAGGTAGCCGAACTCCCTACTTCGGCGAATCGGCCCGCGACCGCTGACGATGTTGACCCCGGTGCGTATGCCCAACCTCGAGGCCCCGGCACCGCTCGTGGGGCCCAGGCTGCTGGCCATGCTGGGCCCGCCGCAGATGCCGCTGCGCTCGCTCACCCCCGCGGACTTTTCCGCGAAATTCTTCCGGAACATAAGATTCATGATCGGCCTCTTTCAACCACACTTGCACGTCAACAAGCCGCCACAACACAGACACAGAAGCTCACAAAAAGTGCGTTTCCCACGGCAATCGTTGCTTCATTTTCCCGCGCAAATGTCATGGCAAGTTCGAGTGACAAAGACAAAAAAAGAAAGAAAGAAAAAGAAAACGGCACGTCCCGGGCGAGCGTGAGCAAGCGTTTGCTTTGCGAGTAAAATATGCAAATCATTTATTGGCGAAATCAATGGAGGCGATCGATCGCCAGCTTGGGCTTGTATCTCGTGTACGCAAGGCCGCTGATGTACCTATCCGGTAATTTTTTTTTTTTTTTTTT
>JABFOV010003185.1:0-17208 GCA_022817685.1 Aradophagus sp. ZL-2020 | reverse complement strand
ATATTAATGATAATAACATGGAATAATGTCGACAGTTTAAGTACTTTCCGCACAGTTATTGAAATAATCGATTGATACGAGTGCAATTGTAATGAAAGAAAATTCCCTCGTGGAATACAGCGTTTAATTTACTTTTAATAGGTTTACGTCGTAATATTAAGTCTTACATCGGAGCTGTACTAAAATAAACTTACATTAATACATACTTTTTGCTCTATGTCGTGGTATCGTAAATATTTATACATATGTATATATGTATATATTTATATATACATATTTACATGAATGTTAATGTGATTATACCGGATAATACAAAGTGTGCTGTAAAGTTCAAATAAAGGCAAAATTTAAAACGACAAAACTTCGGTCCACGCCTTTCATTTGTCTTTTGATAAATTCTGTTAGCGTCACTCTTAAAACAATTCACTTGAGGCTAAGTTTTGTTCAACGAGGTCAGAAGTTCGTGCAATATAATTCCACTTTGACTGCGGGGTTTCGAAAATGAATTTCAAACGATTTTGAAACGAGCTGCGAATGAATTGTTTTTGAGTGTAGTTTTCTGGCAAAAAAGGACTCTTTTGTTTTGTTCTAGTAGGAAATGAAAATTAAAAAAAAAAAAAAAAAAATGAACAGGTTGTACGAAAATTTGAGTGGCTATAGGAAGAGTAGATTATACTCTGGTTTAAATTACTATAATTCATCGAACACTTCCGTTGGTTGAAATTAAATTAAAAAATGTAAATATTCGCAAGGTTTTTAAGACAAGATTTATTTTAATGATAAACTTTTTCCAATTTTTACACGCGAATTGCAAGTGTTAAAAAAGTAGTAAGAATTTACGAAATATAACAAGGCTGAACTATTTTCAGAAGCAATAGCAAAAAGTGCAAGTACAAAACAACCACTTTACCTACTTTTCAACTTTATGACTTTTTCTGAGAACAATATTGATCATCATTTTTTCTCAAACAGAAGAATCCTTTAATCAGTTGTTTAACATTTACATATACGCTCAAGCATACACATAATTTCCGATCCTTTCTTCAACTTTACGACTTCGCACGATTATTGAAATCGCAATATAATCATTTAATTAACATATCACACTTTTTTTTAACAAACAATCGGCCGTGGAAAAAATTGTTATGAAAAAATGTGCAGTCATCGTACTCTCGTGTGTGAACTTAATACGATGTGTCGATCCAGGATCAAAGTCTACTTTTTTTTTTTTTTTTTTTCATTCAGCATATTGCGAAATATATATATATTTATGTATGCAATTCGTATATACTCGTTTTTTATATCTTTTCTTTTTTATCTTAAATGTCCAAGTTGACTACAAGACGCGCGACGTGAGTCGAAGTACAACGAACTGTGTAAAAGGAAAATCTGGAATCATCGTAGCGAATCAACGCAATCGCAAGAACGTTCGGTCGCGGATGGCAAAGCCGTTGTATCTCTCGGTAAAGTGCCCTAGTAATTTTTGATCCAAACAAATCTATTTTGAAGATAAACGTTTATACTTATAACTGGAAATATAATGAATTTCTTTGAATTTTCATGGAGTTCCATTTCAGTAATAATTAATAATTACAGGATAAATTATTTACAGAATTCGTTAGAATTTACAGCATTTTACAGAATTTTCAGAATTTCATTAGTAAATAGTCATTATATAGTTGTTTTATATGGTCATTCAGAAAAAAAATAGATTACATTTTTCAGTCATTGTTGCGAAATTTTTATTGTATCTTTGAAATAAATTTTTATATTAAAAATCACTTGGGCATTTCAATTAAATACGTTGTTTGAACGTCCTGCGAAAGGAGAAAATATTGATGTTCTCAACAGTTGAACCATTTTTCCTCTTTTGTTTTAATAATCGCGAAACTGACAGTTATGTTATTGATTCGAGGTGCCGGCTGAGTTACCATTCGTAAAATGAAACTGTCGAAATGTATTAGAAAAAGCTTTCAAAAATGAATCATTCCCCGCTAGAATAAAACGCTTACACAATCTTATAACGTTTTTTAAACGTTTATAAAATTTTAAAACGTTCTTTAAACGTTTGAAATATTTGCGATTCTAATCGGCCAAGTACTCGGGATGAAGTACATTTTTGTTGAAATGTTCTTCAGGCCCGATTCGTCGGGATTTCCTCAACAAGGGACGGTTTTTCCCTCATTCTCGACATGTTTTCTCAATAGTTTGTTCGATCGGGCGAATTAAAACGTTTGTCAAGTAAAACATTTCGCCATAAATAATGCACACACTTTGTATGTTTCAGGTTGCATTTACAAAATTACGGTCGCTTTGATCGCAAAATCGTTTCGCGACTTGCCGATCAAGGCGGTACTTTTGCGAAAGAATGAGTCACGGTTATTGCTGTTCCGAGATTAAAACGTCGGCCAAAGGATAATTGTTTCCATTAAATGAACGAAAGCAACGTCGCACGGTCTTTGAGTGAAATCGAAGTGCAAAGTGGGCTTTCCGGTTTCGTTCATTGATCATGGCAAACGAGTGAAAAATTGGTGTTCCACGAATTTGTTCTTAAAATCAAATTAAAAACTAACGTTCACGCGTCTAACGGAATTCGGAATAATTAGCTTATGATTACAATGTATCACAGAATCGCGTGTCAAACGTTTACCGCGCTACTTTCGCGTGTTTTTTAATTTGCCTTCTTTGTATCGTTCATCGTTTTCCCGAAATGGCAACGCTTCTTAATCGCAAGTGATTTTAAGGCCAATCTTAAAAAAAAAAAAATCTTTTTGAGTAAAGAAATGCAGATATTGTAAAAAATAATCTACGGATTGTCATTTGTTTCACATTATCAATAATTCAATTACGAGTAATGATTATTGTGTTAAAATACTTGAGAAAATTCTTTCATTTTCATTTTCTTAGTGTCAAAATATAAATAAAATAATATCCAGAACTTGACTTTCAATCTTCAATCATTTATGCACTTTTTTTTCTAAGATTGGCTAAATTCAAAATCACGATTTACGATTTTGTCGAACTTAATGTCAAGAAGCGCGAATTTCATTACTTTGTTAATATCACTTTCGAAAGGTAATTATTTAAATTCAGATATAATTATGGTAAAGAGTTTGATACAAAGGAACGACTTTTACAATGAAAAACAAATGAACAAAATAAAAAGAGACAACAAGACTTTTCAATCGAGAAAAATAAATATCAATTTGAAAAAATTATTCGCAAGATTGTTATTATTTATTTTCTCGTCTTTGTCGTTCAAAAACGGGATTGACAACTAACCCTTTTCTTTATTTCACCAAATTGACTTATTATAGACTTACGTGGACTTATTTACAAATTAATTATTATTATAAGTAGTATTATATAATTATTTGTAATTTTAACTGAAATAATCAAGTTAATTTTTTTCAATAAACGAACAAACATAATATTGACAATGTTTATTCAAATTGTAACAATCTCTAGATCTTAGACGTAAATTTGAGTTGAATTTTCAATCCAGGATCGTCAAAGGAATATTTCTATTCCTTCACTGTCGAAAAAAAAAACTTTAACTTTAAGTTACAGTAACTTCAGTTTAAAAAGCAGTCGTCACGGATATGTTTATTGTGAGAAGCGTTAAATATCAAAAAAGCATCGATCGATATCCTGGCTCATATATTTCGTTTCAAACGATTGATTATTTCCGATCAGAAACGATTTTTACGACAAGACGTTCATTTCTCCGCTTATTAGTTTGTTAATTTATCGAATCTAGAAAAGTTGACTTTGATGCGCGTGAAAAGTGGTCGAAAAAAGTGGCGCACAGAAAACAGACCAAATTATCATCTGTCTTGAAACGAATTGTCACACGGGGAAAAAACGTCATTGAAACAACAACGCGTTCATGCTGGAACGTTGATTGTTGATATAAAAACAACTAATTTTCAATTTAACAACAAAGTACATTTGATCCAATAGTGAATATTCGTTTTTAAACGTTTGATATTGAGTTCAGAAAGTTTCGTTGTTAGATAAAAAATGAGCTAATTTTGTTTCAATAATCAGAGTTTTAATATAAATGCGTTGTTGTTTCAATGACGTTTCATTCCTATGAATAAAGCACTCAAAGAACCTGAACCAGAATTTGAACCAGATAGATAAAATACATAATAATTCAGAAACTTAGTAAATTTAGCATCGAACTTGACTACTTCATTTTTTCATTATCATTTATTTATGCGAAGAAATAATGTAACCGATAAAGTCGGCTGTATATTCAGTTCATCTATTATTAACCCACTACTGTCGGAGCGATCTTAAAACATTATTACATATTTCATGGTGTAGAATAAGATATAACGTTTCAATTATCATGAGACAAGTGCAGAAAGAAAAAAAATAATGCAATTTCTTCAAACAATCCCAATTTAATATTCTAACAAGTGAAAGAGATTTAAAGTTTACATACTGTTATGGCAGCCTGCAGATGATTCGTGCATTGTATCTGAACAGATATTTACCTCCATCCCATTGCGACTCGTTTTACCAGTAAAATTTGTTCGTTTAAGCACCTTACTTGAATGAAGTAATATTCATATTTGAACATAAATCTAATAAGCATTTATTTAGCTCTTATATCAAAAGAAAATATTTCTTAAATTTAAATATATCTTTACTTCTTATTATTTAATAGTTTGTTCTTTTGGTTTAAATAAATATTTATCAGATTCGTAATTAAATATGAATATTATTTACATCAAAATCATTGTTCTCTTAGTGTTATTTTTTCTACATCGCGAAAATTTGAAATAGCGAACATTATTCTATCAGTATGCAACGATTGAGTTGAATTTCGACGAATGTAGGTTTTTGGAGTCGCTGATTACGAATCCGAGATCGAAGATACAAAATTTAATATAACATGGCAATAAATGGCCCCGAAAACTTATATGTACAAAAGTTCAAGCCAGTCATTGTATATTGATAAAAAATGTCTGTTACTTTGGATCCGACATGTTAAATTTTGTATTTTTGAACTCAAATTCGTGATCAGCGGATTTAAAAGTACAATAAAACACTTTTCCATAACCAGCATGGTTAAGTTTTTCTCGAGCGTTTATGGGTTAATCATAGATTTTTGCGGTTACAATAAATATTTTATCGATTCAGCCAAACATTTCTTTCAGTGGAAGAATCGATTATTTTATTACCACAAGAACGACGAAGAAGGCTTTCAACTGTCCCAGCACCTGGTGCGTCTTCCGGGTTCTTTGGTTCTTTCTCGATCCTCTTCTTTCTTTCTTTTCCTATCCTCATCATCACCGTCGCGTGGCGGCTCTTCGGCCATAAAACAATCGCGCATTTTAACGTTTTTGCCCGCGACTATGCCCGCCACCCCCGCTGATGGATTTAAAAAGCTGCGTCGAAAATGCGTCGGCCATTTCGAATCCAATATGTGAAGTCAATATGTGACGTGTCGAACTAAAAAGGCACTATAACGATAAACGCGGTGACGGGACGTTGTCCCTCGTTGACAGTTCGTTCGAAATAATCGACGTCTCGGTGGCGCTTCCGATCGCACCTTTGCTAGATCCGCTTTGCGGCGCGAGCTGTGTATGTGTAATTGGATGACGAATTTCGCGTCATTGCCGATGCGTTAATCAGGAATTTCGCATTACACGTCGTCTCTTAGTTTAAAGTAGAAAGCGAAACCCTCGTTCTTCCACTTTTTCTTTCTTCTATTTACTTTTCCTCTTTTTGTTCTCTTCTTCTCGTCCCCTATTTGTTCTGTATTTTATATCTTACTTTGAGTAAGCGAACACTTTCGTTTCTGGTCTTGACAAACGAGGGCTTAACACATGCTAAATGCTTCGAGAATCACTAAGCCAAAGATGAAATCGGAATTTCACTTTGTACGGTGGTTCACTATCGTCGTGTCCACTTAACAAGATGACAGCTAATCGCTCGTAATTTCGAATTAAAGCGCGATTTCATGCAAAATTGATGAATTCTGACGACGGATTTCTCACTAGCATTTAGTGATTGAATTTCTGTACTTTTTCTTTACTTTATTTCTGTTTTAAATATTATTTACTTGAGTTTAATATAAAAGTACGTTGTGTTACTTAAAGATATTGCAGTATAAACCCTCGTTTATCATGATAGGTGACGCTATTTCGTCGACTATCAACGCCATCTTTGGTACCGACTACTCATCCAATTACACCTGAGGTACAGAAATTACGGAATAAAAATTATTGTTATTGATACAAAAATAACAAAAAAGGAACAAAGAAAACGTTATCGCTATGCTATGTACATAATTTGTGTAATGAATGTAGACCTGCTCCTCCTGTCCTGGTCGCTTCCAGGATGCGTGAAGCAACATTTTAGCGCACGAAAATTAACTCTAATATCATATACAAACTCGAAGTTGTATACCTTTTTTGTGATATTTACATAGTTGGAATTAAAACTTGAAAGGTTTTGAACCAATGAGAAAAATATTTGTAAGTCATAATAAATAAATAGATAGTGATAAATAAGTAAGTAAATAAAACTTCATTAATTAATTTGATATTAGATATTCTTTCAACATTAACAAAATGTTAATACTTTTATCACTTTTTAATTAATTACTATAAATACCAGTAAGCAGTTTTTATTTGTTCAACAATACTTTGTTTCAACTTTTTTTCAGGAATAAATAATAAAATGTAGATATATATGTAAAAAGAAAAAAAATAGTGTACATTTATTCTTATTTTCTCGTTAAACAAATTTCCTTCGGTGGAACTTCCTTGAAGCGACCATCAGTTTTTTGCCCTAAACTGTGAACTTAAAAACTTCCTAACATCTGATTTTCGTGCGATGATATTTCCTGAATCGACTCTCGATTTGAAAGCGCTACACAATAAGAGATAATCTCCGGTGAAGTCCACTAAAATGTACCTATCTAGATCCTTACGCTTATATCATCCAAAATAAAAAAGTAACATCTGTCATTTTCTTCCTAGATAACTTAACAATCGCGTCTTCGTGCTAATGTAAACATCGATTGACGTCACCACTGTGAGTCGTGGTTGCTTTATTTATGTATTTTTTTTTATTTAATTTATTATCCCTTATCAAATTGCAATAAGCTCACCAGTAAATACATGACCCCCACAGAAACACAGCCAGATTTGTCCGTGCGACTACAGCGCTGCTTCTAAAATTTGCACCTATCTCGAGGCAGTATTATATTCATGTGCAGTACTTATGTTTCATTAAGATTTACTTTGGTATAACCCGGCTTGAACAATCTCAATAAATTTCATCAGAACGTTGATATTTATACATTTCTGTATACTTTTTACGACCGAAAAATTGTAAAATCTTACATTCAAATGTAAGATATCTTGGACACTTCTATCTTTCACATGAGTTAATAAATATATGAATCCTTGTATCTTAAAAAGAATAATTCATTGATACTTACAAACTCATATGATTATTCGATGTAATTATAAGAATTTACAAAGTTGTCACTTTAAAAAATTGTATCATATTTTTCTTCAGAAAAACTTAATCCTTCAATCAGAATGACGAATATTTATCGTAATTTCCAAAAAAACTTGACTGTAAAACGAAAATACAGGCACTCGGTTCTCTTTATTCATTTTAGTTCCATTGAAAAAATAAATCAATGAAAAAATGTGTATGTCCGCCAAAATTAGACATTAAAAATATTTGCATTATGTTACAAAACTAAATATGCACAACAAAAGAAAATTATAATTTTTCAAACACACAAAAACTATTATATCTTATTTTGATAATTTATCAAACTTTGAACATTGGTAAAACGTTTGTAAAACGTATGGATTATTTTTGGCGAACGTGTTATCATTGCAATATTTTGCAAAACTTGACAAATATCTTTGTCAGTATTAAATTGATCAGTCCTCCGATATCTCCGTCAACCGGTTAAACGAACAGCGCGATGCAATCGGCTTGAAACATAAGTGCCGCATACAATATCAAAATGACTTCTAATCCACCTAAGTAAGATTAGACAGCGGGAAGTCAACCCCCGTGATCCTGGTCGAGTTCGTCGAGGGACTCGAGCCTCGCGATCGGCGCTTCATTTTTCGTGAACTCCCAGGACATATCCTCGCTGGTTTGTCTAGAGACATCTGACCTGGACATGGACGATTGGGGCGCGTCCGTGGGCCTGCTCTCTTGCCTGGATGTGGATTGCTCGGCCGTCGCGCCGCGGTGGTTCACGCCATCTTTCCGTGAATCGCTGCTTCGCGGCCGCTGGCTCCCGGTGCTCCGGTCAGGCAGACTTGGGATCGGTACCACGCAGCTCCATGGGTCGTCCGCCTCCGGCTCCGAGCGCTTGTTGAACGAACTGTACCTTCGAACCGGATAAGAAATCGAACTATTCAGAAATGGTATAGTATATTGAACTCGAATTGGATTCCATTAATCTAGGTGATGAGTGAAACGTGTGAGTTGTAGATTTCTCGCTTAATCAAAATATTCATTTTGTTATAAAAACATCAAAGCCCGTTTAAACGTTTAATTAAATTACCAAATTTTACTTAAGGAAATATCGGTTCTTCTTTCATTTATTTCATGTTTGGTGATCCTTTAAAGTCAACAGCGTACATACCGTTTAGACGTTTGTTTTATAAAATTATAGAAACTGGAGAAAATAGGATAAAATGAATTTAGGTATAAAATTTCATGTTGGTATGGATGCTATGTATATAATGCAGCACAAAAAATGGTAAATTTAATACCTTTGAACTCTGAAGTTGAGGAAACAAAGTTCAAAGTTAAATACACAAATAAATAAGTTTCTTCACTTCATTTTAATTATTACTCTCTAAGGTATGATAATCAACGTCTGGATAGTATAACAGTTGATTTAAAACTTAAATAAAGAAAAGTCCATTCTTATTGACTTTTCTTTTCAAGAATTCACGTTCAAGCATCACCTAGATTAAATAAAAAAAATTGGTTTTCATTGCGACAAGCAAACTTTTCAGGACGCGCAGTATGGTCTACGAAACGAGTTCTGGAATTAGTGTTTTATTTATCAAGTGCCTTGAAGTTTCATCATGCAACATTCTCGCCAAGTGTAAACATATTTTCATACGGTTGAGTTTGTGCATTAATTGAATAACGCTGGAATTTTAGCAATTTTCATTAAGGAAAAAGACCTTAAGTTGATTTTCAGTGGATTACGACCTTGCGGTATCACTTTTTTCTTGCGCTCGTTCAAACTTCTGCAATTTCATTACATTCTTCTTGCAAGGATTCAAATAATTACTTATTCCACTTTTAATCAATTTAGCGACATTTTATCTTCATGCATTTTCCTATGGCTTTTCTTGATTAATAATGATATCAATGTCATCAATGACATGAACTCGTTCATGGAATGAATGATCAATAACGATTTCTAGATTATTTAATTTCGTGGAAATGCAATGTGAGATCTGCAATTGCACAAGAGGTTGTTTCCGTAATTTTAATTTAATTTAAATTTGAGAGCCATTAGTGCAAATGTACATCATTTCACTGGCAACACAGTGTGAAATTTCACGCTCAAATAGGTTCAGACTATCAACGAGGCAGGCGTAATTAAATATATGAAATGCGGTCGTTACGTAGCACGGAATTTCTCTTTTCGCATAAATCGTTGATGCAAAAAAGTAGCCACGTCAAAATATCATGCAATAATGAACTATTGATTATGTGATCACTAATATTCATGCACTTATAACGCTATTATTGTACGATGCGGTCATTTTTCGCAATTCTGCAAATTGATTTATCGCTCTCGGCTATTAGCACCAAAGTGATTATTATGTTTCCATTTTGAAATTTGAAAATTATATTGGCATGTATATTTTTGTTTACTTTTAATGTAAAAAAATTATCTATAAATTTATTAATATTATTTATTGATAATATTGTGCATAAGTAATGATATTGTTCACTAAAAATAAATAATATACAAATATTTATATTTTATTTTAAAATTTATTGCGAAAATGAAGAAGAAGATTCGAAAGTAGACCAACTTGAATTTCAAAACTTTCATCAATTTTGCAACGAATGTATTTACAAATGGTATTCGTTCAACTGAAAAATGGCCATCAAACTTTAGTAGTAAAAAGGGAAATTGAAAATTGATTACATGCGAAAAGAAACTATTGCTTCGCTACAAATTCATTTCGTCTCAATGGAATCGTTTCCTTTGAATCTTTGTCTTATTGAGGTATCTTTTAATTAAAAAACAATAAATAATATTAATTTAAAGTTACGAATTATTATTTTTGACTTATTAATTAGCCATTGGATATTGCTGAAGTGAATATTATTTAATATTAATTTTTCATGTTATTTAAACCGTTTTTCTCAGTAAAAATGAAATTTGTCACATTTGTCAAAATAACATACAAATAATGCATCGCAATGAAGTTGGAGTCGTCGATCTAATCGAACGACATTAACCGCAAAGTCGCAAATAAGATCATATAAAAAGCATATAAAAAGCACTAGTATGATGCTCATTTCACTGACAAAATACCATAAAAATAAATCGAAAAAGGTGTCTTTAATTATGACCAAGACCTTTGTTTAAAACTGTCTAAATTTTAGACATTAAGTATTAAAGTAGCATAAAAATCACTAATGTACGAGTTCGAATGAAAGCAAAATTTTTATTGCACTGAGAAAAATGAACAGTAATTTTTCCTATCGAGTAGAAAAAGGAAAACAAAAGTGAGGTATAAAGTAATAATTGAATGTGCTACCAAACAATTGACACATAATATCATTTCTTTGAACTGCATGTACGTTTATTTGACAAAAAAGAACTAATAAGAATCACATTATCAAACTATGTCTATATCTGTGCTTGGTTACGCTGTGGTTGGTTATTCTAGGACTAATTACAATAAAAATTGCAATTTTCCGTCTCGAATTTTCTACACGACGGAGAGTCGACTGTCACTCTTTTCTCAGTATGATATAGAAATAATGCGTTAAGTACTATGGTAAAATGAGCCCACGAGAGGTATAAAAATGAAGGCGACCAATGGCGGTTCGTTGGAAGCAAATGTTGATGATTTACCCGCTTCTGAACTCGCCCCGCCTAAAAGCGGCAGGTTGGCTGTGCCAAGCGTGAGGCTGATGCGTTTGTTGCGTGCTTGGCGGAATGGCGAGATCCACCGGCTGGCTTTGCGATCTCGTGGGCGCCGCTCTATTGTTCAAAGCCGTCTGCAAGGCGTTCGCCAAAGCCGACGCGTCCGACGTGACGGTTAAGCGCGAGGTCCCGGACGACGTCGAGGTCGGCTCCCTCACGGCAGGCCTGACAAAACAAACATTCATTTGGTCTCGGGTTTCTACGCCACTTGGCCGGTCGTTCCTCGGAAGCTGAGCTAGCAAGTTACTCGAAGCGCGTGATTATATACAGTGAGGATCAATACGTCTTCTAAATTCAAATCTAATTATTTTGAGCAGTGCCACCAGGAGCTCCACGATCCCGTCTCCATCCCTTTCTTTTTCCTATTTTTTTCCTTTTTCCTTGTTTTTTAATGATTGTTTCGCCCGTTTAACTTTAATCGGTGTCGATACTTATTCTTACACTGAGAAAATGGTACGCGATGTTAAATGAGATTAGAAGGTTTCCGTTTGATCAACGAATGCGAATTTGATTACATTTTTGGACAGTAAAATTTTGTATGACAGAGAGATTATAGAAACGATTATTATTAAGATTATAGAAACGATTGAAAGAGTAAAAGAATAATTTTAATCAATTTAATTTTGTGTGGAGTGAATATAAAAGTTTTTTTAGTCATAAAATGTTTTTTATTCTTACTTTTTAGAATCATTCTTCTTTTTTTTTTTTTTTTTTTTTTTTTAATGTTGAATAAGATAAAATTATTCATTTTCTCGTTGGATCAAACGGAAAGAAACCTAAATGACATCACAATGTCTTGTTATGCGATATAAAATGTACAAGCTAGAAATTTCTTTAATTACTTACTTTTAATTTTTTCTTAGTGTAATTTTAGTACCTTTTCAAAACAGTATTTTATTCACTAAGCATTTTCCATTAATTTTACAAAAAGTTTAATTCTTTCTGTAGATTGATACAATAAACGACGATATCCGCACGTTTGTACAAATCGGTAAGTGAAGTTGTTCTCAAAAAGCAACTACAGCAAAGGTCGTTCGAAAATACGAATTGAAGAATGGAAAAAAGTTGACTAGCAGAAGAGCGAAGGAAAAGTGACTGCCGGCAGCGCGGTATCGTGCGTTTTTGTTTTGACCAGGCAAAGCTACTAAATTATTCGTTCCGAGTACTCAACTTTGGAGTAGATCTAACGACTTTACAAATGGAAAAAGAAAGCAACCTCGATGGCAAACAAAACGTCGAGTCGCCGGCGGAAAAGTGGCCGGCGCCCGAAAATACGCGCGACGACGTCGAGCAGACGTCAAACGTTGTTACAAAAGCCAGGTAGCAGAGTAATCAAAATTCAAAGTTAAACAATCTACATTACAAAACGCTACTTTCAAATGCCATGCTCCGGAGAAGACGGAAATCGCGAATACGGTTTTGAAAACCTAAATAATAAAAACATAAATTTGACACAATTGCGCACGCGCGAAAGCGTGATAGTGCGTTTTCCGTTTTCTCCACCGACGTTTCAATTCCAATAAAATGCTGCAAGTACGAAAGAAAATCCTAATAAAAATACGTTTGGTCGAATCAGTACAAGCAATTGCAGTAGAACAAACCGAAATCGCGAGCTTCCGGTTACAGAAGTTAAAGTAAAGATGCCTAGAGATACAGACAATAGACGGAGGGAGGAATACACGGTGCAGTAAGGAAGAAAGGTACGATTTTCGTGTCAAGGTTAATGTTTGTCTGACGGTTGATAATCGGTGACTTTTGACGGTGTTATAATCATAGATATTTAGCAAATGTATTATCCGACTTTTAATCAAATCTTTATCGCGAACAGCGCGCGGCAGTGCGAAAACCCGCACGGAAGAAAAAAGTAAACGTCAACGGCGCCGAAGGAAAAGGAGAGCAATGCGGCTTGCCAATTATTCCGGCGCGGTTGCTGGAACCGGCGAAGCTTCTAATGCACAAGAATTTCCTTCGCGAGCTGAACATGTTGCTCAAAAATGAAACGCTGAAATGAAATTGTATCGACGTGTGTGGTTAAAGGGTGTCGAAAGAGATAATACGGTTAAGTTCAAATGCTAATTGTGATTTTGATTCGTGGCAATGCTCAAAACGGGTTCCCAATGTTACTGTAGAAGTGACTGTCACCTGCGAAACTTGTCCAATTTATCCAAAATAAAAGACGCCGAAATCAAATGCAACTGATCCAGAGATTTTGAAAGAAAGCTTTTGAGGAATAAAACACGACGATTACTTTTCAAAACATGTTCTCCATTATCGCACATGTTTTCTCAAAATGTTTTACTTTCAACGATTCCATGCTTCTCGCTGATAGAACTGTTTTCTTGCTTACTGGTCGTGTTTACGGAATTTCACGTTTCATACATTTGAAAGACCATAAAATTATAACATTAAGTACGTAACAAAAATGCGCGTGGTTGTTTACAAATAATGTAACAAGTTTGCATAAATTAATCTTAATTTCAAGTTTATTTTTCGGTGTTTCACTCATAAGTATGCAGCAGATTGAAAATAATTTAGTTCAAAAAAGATCAATACATTGACTTTTGATAAAATATAAATACTATATAATGATTTTTTTTTTAATCTTTTTCTTAAGTATGGAGTTTTAAATACAAACTATTGTTGAAAAAGTTTTGATTGTACGTAAAAACATAAATTTATTGTAAATTGATGTAAATCTTTCAACATATCATTTATTACAATAAACGAAAATTATTTATCATCAAAAATGCAGCAATAAAGTAAAAATTAAATAAAAGAAAAAGTATTATATGACTGATCTGATTTGTTTCGAAAAGAAAACAGTTCAATAACTAGAGACAGCGTTGCTACCGTGATAAAAAACCGATCATGACAAAAACACTCAGAAATTCCGCAACTTTTAACTACTTCCAAAAAACGATGTCAATTTCTTCAACAAAAGAAGAAAAACAATAAAATCTTTTTAACTTTCAGCGAAAAATCTATATTGCAAAATAAAAAGCCCGTTTTGTTTCATGTAGTAACATCCGACAATTCGCGAATTTATGGAAGCAAAAAAGGGCGCGTAAAAAAATTATGAATTAGATTTCAAAAAAAAAAAAAGATGTAAAATAAAAATCAAAAAACTCAAAATCAAAAACAAAAATCGATGACGAACAAACGTCGTAATGGTGAATTAACAGCGAACGTCGAGATAATCTAGGCCGTCGCGGTAAAAGTAGCGAGTGGTGCTTACCTAAACAGGCCATGCGAGGTGCTCGGTTGGATTTTGCCGTTGCCGTTGCTCGACGGCGGCTGCACCGTCGACGGCGGCTGCGGCTCGCTCGCAGAGCGCTGCACCAGAGCCGGGGCCCGGCCGGTGCTCCGCGTCACCGCCGCCGGCGCGGTGCCCGGCATCATTTCTACGCTCGAACTGTCCCTCGAGGAATTGAGCGTTTGTTGAAGCAGCGCCAAAATCAACCGGATGTCCCCGGCCATCGAGTGCTCCAATGACGAAACCTGCCGCGTGAGCTGATCGATTCTTGCATTCACTTCCTCCAACGGCCGACCAGGACTACTTTGGAAGTCACCTGCAATTTTCAAATTGAATTATTATGAAAGATCTATTGGTTACAATAAAATTCAACGGCTGGTTACGATAAAGTAAAGTTATACTTTACTCCCATGATGTGATAATTGTGATAATTTATTATTGTATCTCATATTATCTCCCATTGTTCTGAGAATTTAAATGTCTCAATGGTGATTCATGAAATTATTTATGTACATATTTTGTTAATACGATGATTATTTTTGAATTGTGATTAATTGATTAAATGGCATTTCGTTAAGTAAATAATTGTACAATTTATTGTTTTATGATAAAAACGTATAAACGTGTGAATGAATTCATAAAATTATAATGATGAATTGAAAATGATTGCGGTGAAGTTGTAAATGATTAACGGAGTTCATAAGTAAATTTATGATTTAATTGTCAGATTTATTGTTGATATCGTAATCATATCACTTTATATTAATATTTCGTTTTCGCAGTCTATATCTTCGGAGTAAGACTTATAAGTTTTGTACCGTACAAAAAAAGTAATAAGATTTATAAAGAAAGTTTTAAATTGCATTCAATTAATTAAGAGACATCGGTTGGACAGAAATTATAACGTTACTTGTCTTCACAATGTACAGAGAATGATAAATTAAAACTGTTAAATTGCTTTTTTTTTTGTGTAAGTTATAACGGACAAGATGGTTCATTACTTTAATGTAGAAGCTATACTGTTTCAATAAAGTAGGACAACTTACTAAATTTATGATACAACGCCAAACATTTGAAATAACAGCAGTAAAATTATTATTCAAAATGCTAAAAAGTAATATATTAATCTTGTGATTTTCTAATTTACTGTTGGAAAACATTTAAATTAATCATGACAACAAACAGTGATCTAGCAAAACTACAGGCAAGCAAACTTGAAACAGATCAATACTTTTTCTGCGCAACAGTAATGAAAGTGAAAAAAAAAATGCATACATTTGTTTTAATGATCACTTTAGGATTATATAAGTATTTTAGTGAACACTTTTTTTTGTTTATTTTGTTTAATGTAATACGTTATTTAACTTTCGATTAAATTCTAATTTTTACATTTAAATCTACGTATTTATCACATGTTATATTACTTAAATTTTGTACAACATTTTCTTATTTGTGGGATTTTAAAAAAATTTTTTTGTTAATATAATTAATACATCATTTTCAATACAGCTCTCTTAAAAATGGAAGTTTGCTTATAACAATTTAATTTTGTAAGTATAATCCTGTTTCTGCAAAGATTTAATTTTGGCGTAATAAATGTTACATAAATGTGTAACATGAAAATGTGCGAAATTTAAACATATATTGTGAAACGATTTGCCAGATCAACATTCCAACAGTTTTCATATTCAATATCTTTTTTTTTTTTTTTTTTATTATTATTGAATTCTGTTTATCAATCGACTCGTCACGTAGTGTCAACACGAAAATCTCGGCTCAAATCCACGTGTTGCCTTAAACCAGAAAAAACGTCGATCCAGCAGATTTTCAAGTTTCCCATCAACAGATTACTTTCCTCGATATGAGACAATTCGAAAACAAAACTTTATTTGCATTATTTGATCGTCGAAATTTGATGATGAATACAAATTTGTAAAAAGCATTGAAGTTACAAATTATAAACAATATTTTTAAATATTTATTAATTAATTCTTTAAATAGATTTAAAATATTTTTAACTATAACTTTTCTAACGTTCTCTTAATTATTTTCATTTTGAAAGTTAATATAAACATTCTTCCTTAATTCCAAAACGAAGAATTTTTTCTATTAATTGTTTTTAATTTTTTTCTATTAAATTCATTAAATAAATTTTTCGAACTAGAATACCTTTATTACAAACAACTATATTCAACATTAAACTTTGATTATGAAATCGAAAATTCAACTTCATGAATTTTTAATGATTCATAAATAATACCCCAGAGGAGCTTATTCCCGAAAATTCAGAGTACAGTAGACAACATTTTCAACATTCAAATATTCCGACATTATCAAGGTTCTGATGCCGAACTGAGAATTGAATATGAAAAAATTGCCACGTTGTTGTTGTACATGTTACATTTCGACCGATGTTTTCTTTTCTACCATACCAGATCTTATCGCACCTTTCAAGTGACTTTCCATCATGGAATATGCAATTCGCGGCAACCTTTCGCCTGTAGCCGCGTCGCGACAAATTTGCAGACCAATTTTTTCTTTTCTTTTTTTTCCTTTACTCTCACTCTCTCTCTCTCTCTCTCTCCCTTCCCTTCTTCCTCTCTCTCCCTCGCGGCTACTCTCGGTGTCTCGCTCTCGCCGGTCTCCTGCGCATTCACACAACAGAATTAACCGTGCTCTGCCCTGCGCACCGGCGATCCTGGACTCGCTGCATTCATCCGCCTACTCACTTCTCTGTACTGTGTCAGGAGTATGTCCGTGACGA
>JABFOV010003184.1:0-17213 GCA_022817685.1 Aradophagus sp. ZL-2020 | reverse complement strand
GAATACGCCGTTACAATGTTAATTACATCAAATTATTAAGTACAATGAAATACATTTACTCTGGAGATGGACAAGTTGGAAAGGTAAGATAAAGTAAAGAAGGAAATAAAAAAAAAAGAAAAAAAAAGTAAAAAGAAACGACGGAAGAAAGGGGCTTTGGGGTATAGACGAGTCAGCTATAACAGAGGTAATTCACCCGGACACTCGGGATAATACGATTTAGCGTATAGTTTATTATCGCCACTTCGATTGGCGTTGCATAATTTGTATGAAGCGCCGTTTCTTTCAGCGTAGTGCAACGCGTTTGTCGTGAATGAAAGCAACGGCCGACAAGACTTTGGGAGAATCATTAAAACCGGTCATTGTCGGCGCGGGATAAAAAAAAGTCAAAGGCGGGGCCAAAGTAAGACGAAGCGTGGAAAAAGACGCGGCGTTTCATTTTATTGATTCTCCCGGAGTTGAAGTCGACGTTGCACGCATCGCAAGTTGACGCGTGAGTGCAGATACGCGCATACGAGAGTTGGGCGATGAAAACGAAAGCAAAATCCAGGCTGTTTAACCCTTTGAAAAACGATCCACGTGCCTTGTATTACTTTTGATATAGTGAAAGCATAAAAAAGCAATTCACTCGGTCAAATGTTCGTTGGCAGTAAAATACGTCATTTTGGCACAAAAGAAAAGCGATTTCCTTCAACGCGTGTCTTTTTTCAAATACAAACCGAGAAAATCGTATTGTAATCATCAGCTTTTTAGCTCAATAGAATCATTTCGTAATCAAAGTTACTAAAATATTGTCAACAATTCGTTGTTAATGGTAAGAAACGTGTACCTCATATTGTAACTTATAATCTATTACTACAATTAGTATGGCGCAGCAGGTGCGATCCACCTGAGTTGTAGGTGGCGCTTCTTAAAAAACCGATCGCGTTAATCTCGAAGCATGCAGTGAAATACAATACAAATTTTATAAATTACTGTCTGTACTCTATCGATTACAATATAAAATAAATGTAACATAACTTGTACGATACGGGTTTCTCGGTGTAATCAACTTTCAGTAAGACTGGAAAATTCCGTCGTTTTTTGTCTCGGCGCTGAAGGCAAGTCGGTCGACCAGGGCTCAAAGGGTTAATTTGCGGACAAAACGTAACGCGTGGCCCAAGTGCGTGAAATATCCAAGTTGGAAAATGTGATCGTCATTGGCAAGACTAGTTGCCAAATAGGCCAAGCGAGTAGCTTACAAATTCCGACGTACGTAATACGAGCAGGAAGTCACAAAAACGAACGACCAACTTTCGTCTTGTAAGGTTAATCAATCAACGACAACGACATATCTGAAAAACTTGGACGAGCTGTGTTCATCAATCACACGGTCTTTTCGTCTATATAAAAAATATACATTTCGTTTTTGATACCCTTACACATTCGTAGAATTCAATTAAAAAGTCGTCAGCGATACTCTTTTGATCGGGTTTGTCTTTTAATCGCTCATCTTTTTCTTCATCTGTTTATTAATTTTTTCTATTTGGTTTGTTGTTGTTTTTTCTTTTCACATATATATTTATTTATATATATACACCGCTATAAAATGACAATTCTCGGTGTCTTACGCCGAAGGTGTGGTAGTAAAAGCGTTTTCGTCACACAATTTGATTGCTTTGAGTTGAAACCAACGGGGTGCGGTATGAATCTGATGGGGTTGCCTTGTTTTCTACACTGATTCGCGGCACTTAAAATTTCAACGTGAGTATCGTGTACACTAATTAGTTTGATTAAAAAAAAAAAGAAAAAGTTGAATCTACCCCGCAACGATGCATTTCATTTTCAACGTTCGAGCTAATTGAATGATTACCGTAAATAAATTATTTGAAATGCTTATCCTGATTTTGCGATTATATTGTTAAATGATTTACTTGTTGATAAAATTAAAAACGAACAAATAGCAAATAACAAATAAAGGAAATGTTGAAGCAAGGCTTAGGCGTGCAAACCCCATGAAAGTTCTTTCCCCGATGGTTTTATGACCTTATTGGCCTTATTCGAGAAAATAGTTGCGTTACTGTTACCGGTTACGAAAATGCTCGCACCCTCCCTTAGTTGCTGCCGTATTGTTTCGTCTTCAGACTGTCTTCCGCGAGGAGCCCTCGTTATCGGATTCGCGTCGTCGCCATGTTTATGTACAAGGGAAAAGAGAAAAGAATGTCTGAGGATCGAAGAATTAGGCTCCAGACAGTAGGAATACGAGAAAAAGCTATAAATACACCGGAATATATTATTAATAGAAAAACCTAAACTTTATATAACCATTCTAGAGTTTCCCTTATCGAATGTAATTGGTATCAGGAATGATTGTTTCCAAAATTAACAACTTTTCGTGGTCTCCCACATTTTCTTCCCTCATTCGCAAATTCACTGGTACATCTCACGCACACGCACACATTCATACACACATATACACAGCGTTATTTTGTTTTCGCAGCGCCAGTCGGACCGGGGCATCAATAATCGTGACGTTCGTGGCAAGCAACAGCTAAATTCTTAGACTCGGAGCTGAATATTTACAACTGCGCGGTCGGTTACATTCTCAGTTACATACTCGAAATCTTGCCTCAAAGTGCCAGAGACATACAATTCGAATGAGTAACATTTGCACTAAATTATGAATTCCTTTTTTCCATTCATTTTTCTTGCCGCCTCTCGTCGCTTACTCATTCCTTTTATTTTCTATATCAAACGTTTAAATCCACCTCCCATAGATTTCATATTCAACCATTTTTCCTTCTTTGTCCATTCGTTCGAAAAGCTTGGTTAAGAAAGTTAATAACTTGTGTTTATAGAGCAAAGTCTCGATCCGCGTTGCTGAGGAAGTAGAATAAACAGAAAGAAAAAAATGAAAGAAAGAAAGCAATAATAATAAGTGAATAAAAATATGTACAAAAAAGTGCGCAAAGTGTTATAAGTTGGTCGTCACTTCAACCATTAACTTCAATTTCGCGATGTTTTCGAACGAATGGAGGAAGCCAGAGCGCAGTGTCGAAAGTTTTTCGCGATATTCAGTTTTGATTTCCACGTCAAGTAGCGCGAACCCACTTTTTTCAGCTTTTATATATATATATATATATATATATATATATATATATATATATATATATATGAAGACACGCGGACTCACAAAACTGAAATAAAGCGCGCATTCGCGAGCCTTGCCTTTATATGTACAGGAAGTTCTGTACGTACATAATATACGGGTTTGAAGTTAGACAAATTTTCATGAAAAAATGTTCTGTTTTCGTTGTAAAATCTCTTCATTTTAACAGATATGTACCAATATCGATTTTTATTGACTACTTTACCAACCTTTTATCATTTTGGGGAGAGTTTGATGAGTTTTTTTGCAATTCGCAAACACCAATTGTACAATAATTTTTCTAAGTTCGAACTCGTATATTATATACGTACGAAACTTCTTGTTCATGCCTTTATCGCAAAACTTTTTTTTCCCCTCGACTTTCGGCATCGACATATTTTCAACCATGTACGTCGTTGCGATTGATAAAAGCGTGTTTTAAAATATTACAAATACCAAGATTATACATATACATCTACACGACGCAGTCTCACGGTTGTTTATTGGCATAGATTATACATAAATGAAAAATCAACGATTTACAGATCTGAGTTGAAAATGGTCAGACGTGGTGCTAAGACCGGCCGAGTACAAGGACGAAAATTGACGGTTCGTTCGGGCCGAAATGAGCCATTAAAGCGGGCGCTGCTCTTATTGCCGCTCTTGTTAATTACGCTTGATCTTTAATCTCGATTTCTAAATCGATTGGCGATAACGATAAAAGATGGCCCAATTCGGCCCGGTTATAAATTGCGCTCCGACATGCCATTCGCACTTGACACAATCATCAATCACATTCTCCGGAGTAGTGTACATGCGTGTGTACATGCAAAAAGGAAAACGGGTCGTTGAAGAAACGTCATCGTTGACACCCCGCTCCCCAAGCACGCCTTAAACCTTAATTTCTCAAAAAATTCATATCTTTAACAGTTACATGACGTATCTTTAAAACCACCATCCCCTACCATCAATAACCTTTTTATTACACCATTCGACGATTCGAAAAGCTCCCCTTCATTTCGGGAGAAAAAAATGGTCTGCCGAATCTTCTGTCGTTCTCGCTCTATTTCTTTTTATGTCCGTCGTCCGTTTGAAAACGTCACGAAATACTTTCGAGAAATTTGAATGGCGACAGTCGACACACACTTGAGATCTCCGAGCACTATCGAACTTGTGTTCCCCACGCGAAAACAAATCTCCGCTCGCTGACTTATGGCAACTCACACCCCTCACTTGCGCTTCGAGGCGACGTCATCTTCGTCGAGATCGCGCGCCCCGAAAACTCGTTGTTTCCGCGAAAATGGCCGGGACTTCCCCGGGGAGGCGCTCGCGATTAGACGCGGATTGCAGCGAGCAGTCGGAGCAAAAAGGCGACCGCCGTTTTTTCGCTTTCTAACGAGCCTTTCGCGTCGAGTTGCTGGGTCCTCGGCTTGATTGGACAATTTTCAGTATATATATGTATATGTATATATATATATATATGCATGTATGTATTATATTAAATTTTATAAAATTACATACAATTAAATTAAATTAAATAAAATTACATTAAATAAACTCTAATTACATCTTTTGTCCCTCTTGCTTTTATCTCAGTCCTTTTCTTCAATGCCTTTAAAATATAAGCGAATCTCAATCATCGAATCAAATCCTTATAATACCGATAAATTAATTTACATGATGTATGACAAAATTTATTTACAAATTATATAAAACGCGTAAATAATCGAGTCAATGATCAGATTCCTTAGTATAAATTAATACGGCAATGCATATGGCGTCGTAGAAATGTAACGCACAGCTTCGATATGGCCTTGCGAGAGAACATTTTATGAGGAAAATTTTCCTAACCAGGGCCATATTAACGCCGTGCGTTAAATCCGTATCAAAGCCATATCAACTTCCACAATTTTCACTAGGGTTGTTGTATAGCACTTGTGTCAGCAAATGGGCAACACTATAAGAAGGTCTCGCGGGTCATATTAACGGTTGAGATTGAATTTGCCAGGGATTTGCATTTTTTGATGACCGCCGCAAGCGGTGCTCGCATTTCTATTCTGGCATGATTTGTTCGTCTTTTTGGATCGACTGCGACGATAATAATGACGAAAAACAAGAGGGTTTTGTTAGTCGCGGCGAAACATTGTCGTTATTTAAATGGACGAGCATTGGCAAAAAAGCGCAGCAACGGCTTGCATGATTCCAATCCAATTATCATCAGAAGTTACGCCGCCTTTGGGAATGACGCCCAATTACATTAGCCCGCACTTATTTCCGCAATCATTGACGCGAACATTTTGCAACGCGACGCCCAATTACGGATAAAACTCGGCTGAAACTTATCGTCAACTAAGAGCTGCTTAATTTTTAACGCAACCCGCCGACTGTTCGCAACCGAGATTACAAAAGCCAATAACAGGACGATTAATAAGCTGATACATTTGCGCTTTTTCCTCGCGGCTTTTTTTGCCCCGTTTTCAACGTAAAACAACGCATAATCACGTTAATGGCCGAGGGCGCGCACGCACACGAAAACGCTATTAATAAGTATGTATTTAACCGCGCGTCTGTTTCTTTCCTTTCGTTTAGATTTATCGCCGTAATTCGGTAACACATTGAAACGAGTACAATGTCGGGCAAAAGTTATTAAAATAATTACTCGGCGCGTCGGTCTTAAATTTCAACACAATGGTCCGACTTTCATTCGCAGCTTTATCACATTTCTTTTGCGCTCTTTCTTTGGCACCCTTTTTACACCGCTGTTTAATATGCTAAATGTATTAGCCGCTGAATTATTCATCATGCTGTTTATTAGTTGTCAAACGAGCACGACAAAAAGGAGCAAAACAAAAGGTACGATTCGTTAGACAAATTCGCTTTGACCGATTGAATGCCGAAGACGAGCAATCATCCGAGGTGGATTCTTTTATCTTGAAATAAACCACTTTCCTATACTGTCGCCCAATATGTTTCATTTTCGTTCAAAAATTTGGCTTGATGTGAGCTTGAGCGTTCATTAATTCAATACTCGTCGACCTCTCAATTTTGTCGAATTATTTATGGCGGGCAACTTGATTGTCGTTAAAAATTACTGCAAATTATCGAGTACCCGGCTATTTTTAAATTATCAAAGATGCGGGATAATTGCATAGTTTAATTATGAACAAAATGAATTTGTATTAAAAATGCATTTCATTCCGTGGCACCGTAGATTACTCGGAATAGTGCGACGACTTTTTAATGCAATTATGGGAGCATCGCGTATACTGGCTTAATTATACTTTTAGAATTTTATAGTCCGAAGACTCGTTGACGCAAACTAATTTTTCCAAACTTTTTACATTTCCTTTTGTTGTTTGATTTCGAAATTTTTCAAATTTTCAAGAATTATATTACACTTTGAAAGTCAAGCTAAACCATTTAACTTTCATCACATTATAATTAATATTTACTACTTGTGAATATTTTAAAATCATATACTTTTTTTAATAAATAATATTTTTAAACATTTTTAAGGCAATGTATTTAAAATTTTACATTAGTTATTCAAAATTAAATGCAAATCAAAATGTGTACTAAACAAGTAAAATGACTGATAATATCATATACACGCGTAAATTACACGTTAAACACGTGTAACATATTTTAAGTCGAAAATAGAATACTAAGCCATACAAGTTTATTTTCGTAATTCTTCGAGAATTCTGTTGACATCACTATTAACACTTTAAGTTTAAGTATGATATATGACATAACTGAAAACATTAAAAGGAACATGATATAATCATTATTTGTGTCTGTGCCGAAAAACTTAAGTAAAATGAATTTTGTACAAACTATATTTACATTTTTAATTTATCATTATACAGTGATGTTGTTTAAATTAATTGTTTAAAAATAATTTACTTGATGAAAATATAATTTTATAGATTATATTGTAAAAGAAAAAAAATAAAATGCCACGCCTTTTATTGTATTAAATATTTTAATTACAACAACAACTTTTGTGAGAATGAACAATTTGATTTCGGAAACTTTCAAAACTAAAAATACAAACTTTTAATAACTCAATACATATGTCAATTCAGTAATAATAGCAATATAAGGAATGTAATACAAATGTATGACAATAAAATACAAATAAACTAATGTAGCTAATAAATTAAAGGATCATGTTGTATTTGAATATAATTTCAAAAATGAGTAATATTGTATAATGCTTGTCAAACTCCAAACATTGATTTTTCAATTTTTCAAAGCTTGAATATTATCATTAATTTAAAAAGTGTAACTTAATCGTGAGTGTCACACGATAATAAAGCCAATATATACTGTTACTGTAAAACCTAAAAAAAGTCCTGTAGCTTTTCCCATTGTAGAAATAGACGCAAAACTTTCTTTTGGCTCCACTGTATAAAGAAGATACTTTTCAAAATGATGTTATACGCCAATCAACTGACAATTATATTGCATAATTATTTGATTACGCTTGCGAAAATATAACATTAGCCAATGCTCGTCAATTCATTACAAACTGCTTCGCCACTTTGAAATCACAAAATCAAACAATAACTATTACTAAATAAGTTTATAAACAACAATTAAACCTCTTCAAATAAATTGGAATCATAATCGTTATACGATTGCTACAAAAATATAATCATAATCACGTATCTGAACGTCGTCGTTAACAAATAATCGATTGTCCAGCTGTTGACACAATTCACGATAAAATAAAGAAGAAGAAAAAAAAAGAAGTAGAAAAGAGTAAAAAAGCTGAGACACAAATGTGATAAATATGATAATAAAAATAATGATGATGTTACATGATAAGAAAAAAGGTTTATCATTAATAATGAATATCGAGTTGTCTAAAATTATCCACAGCCAAATGCGCCAATCGCCGAGGACGTAGCAGATAACTGAAGCGAGAGGAGCGCGCTCAATCATTGACGGCAGTGAATTTGTGCAAGACCCGGTACATGTTGAGCTCGTTGAGATTGCCATACATCTCGTGATCGGGTTCCCGGTGGGAGCGCGAGCTCGCGACACTCGCGACGTCCCAGTTGTTATCGCGGCGCTCGTGCTCGGGCTCCTGGTAGTGGTTGTACTGGTAGGCATCGTGCTTGTTGATTGGCAGCGTCGAGTAGGTGGTCTGCGTGTGCATCGTGCGATGGCCCTGGGCTGTTGTCGCGGGCTCGGCGTAAGTCGGCGCGTCCCGATCGGCGAGGTACTCGCGCGAGTGTCGCGCCGCCTGGCACCTCAGCGCCAGGTTGGGCAACGTGCCGGAGCGACTGACGTGGCGGTCGTTCTCGAGGTACATGAAGGCCTCGGCCGCGACCGCGTCCTCGCGGTGCGGCAGGAACCAGACGCCGCCATTTCCGTGGCCCGGGCTCGTCGCCCGGAGTTCTTGCTAAAGCTCCGTCACCGGCTCCGGCTTGGCGCCGTACACGAGCTGCTGCGCGTACGGCTGGTGCGGCGAGTTGGCCTGCCGGTGGGGCGGCCCGAAGTGGTGCGGGTGCGGGGGCAGGTGCTGGTGATGGTGGTGGTGGTGGTGACCCGGGCGCACGATGTACTCATCCTCGGAGAAGGTCTTCTGGTACTCGTGCTCCTTGCGATGGTTCTTCCACTTGTAGTCCTTGACCGCGTCCTCGACCCTTCTGCGACAGCGGTAATAGACGAGTAGCGAGAAGCCGACGAAGAGGGCGATCACCGTGGCGCAAAGAGTCGCCAGCAGGGCCTGCTTGCGCGGGTCGGCGAACACGCAGCCGAGCTCGTCCGGGCGCATGCCTCGCAGTGACTTGCCCTTCAGCTCGGCCGGCTCCGCGCAAACCACCGGGCTCGAGTTGCGCGGCACGAGCACTTCCGCGAGCCAGAGGACGTCGCAGTAGCAGGCCACCGGGTTTTCGCTGAGGTCCAATCTGTGGAGCTCGTGCCAGGCGACGAGCGTCTCCGCGAACGTGTGGAACGCGTTGTCGCGGAGGTTGAGGTGCTTGAGGTTCGGCAGGCCGGCGAGGGCGCCGTCCTCCATGTTGGCGAGCCGCTTGTTGCCGCTCAGAATCAGGCTCTCGAGGTTGGCGTTGTCCGAGAAGGCGCCGCGCTCCACGCTCGTCAGCAACTTCGCCCCGGAGACGTCGAGCTTACGCAATTTAAACAAGCCCTTGAACGCGCCGGACTTGAGGCTGCTGAAGAAGTTCTGGCCGAGGGTGAGCTCCTCGAGGGTCGCTAGGCCGCTGAGCTGCTTGGTCGGCACCTCGCGTAGCTTGTTTCCGCTGAGTTTGAGCGTGCGCAGTGTCTTGAGCCCGCGGAACGCGTTCTCGCTGATGTTGTCCAGGCCGGCGTTCGAGATGTCGAGCACCGCCAGCCGCTCGAGGCCTTTGAACGCGTTGTCCGGCAGCTCGGAAAAGGCGTTCCAACCGATGTGCAGCTCCGCTAGCGAGCTCAGCGGCGCCAAGGCCGCCGACGGCACCGATTGCAGCTGATTGTCGTCGAGGATCAGCACGCGCAACGCCGCGAGCTTGTCGAACGCGCCGTTCTCCACCCGGGATATCCGGTTCTTGCCCAGGTCGAGCTCCTCGAGCTTCGGCAGCGACGAGAACAGGCCGCTCTGGATCATCTCGAGATAATTATCCCGCAGATTCAGCACGGTCAGATTGTCCAGGCCCTGGAACGTCTTTCCCGACAGCGCCGAAATCTTATTTCGCTTGAGGTGCAGCTCGATTAGCTTGCCCTGCGCGACGAACGTCTCGTTCGAGATGGTGTGCAGGTGATTGCTCGTCAGATCGATCGTCCGCAGTTCTCGGTAGAATTGGAACGAGCCACTGTCGACCGCCTTGATTCGGTTCTCCCTGAAGACGATACGCTGGATCGAGGGGTTGAGCGTGATCGGGATGATGTCGAGGTTGACGTTGATGCAGGACGCGAGCAGGTTGTCGTCGTCGCAGGTGCAGTTGGTCGGGCAGAGCCGCCTGTCGCCCATGCCGGTGGCCATGCTCACCAGCAGTAGTCCCACGAGAAACCTCGCTACCCCGAGCGCTGGCCGGCTCATCTGAAATACGCCAAAGAGGAGTTAGTACGGCTCGCCGTTACAAGCAATCGTCGATCACAAGACGTTTCATTTTAAATCATAATTGTCCATTATGTATTTACCTACGTGGCAGTCCGTGTCAATAAGAGTCGTCTTTTAATCGTTAGATGATGAAGTCTTATGGTGTTATTTTCGAGGTCGTTAGCACTCAATGAACCGTGGCGTTAATGATGGAATGGTCGATGAAGTGGAGTGGGGTCAAGTAGGGCTTTCATGCTTATTATTGTGGGACTTTTTTCATGTAACGTCACACGAGCACTGAATGCAGACCCGCGTGCGCGTGTCTGTCACTCGGTTCCAGTTGTCAAAGTTTGGCAAAGGTTCACACTGTTACACTGTTAATATGATTGCAGGGCATTTGGGTTAGCGCAAGCAGGACAAAAGGCTTCGTGAAAATGATTACAGGTCGAAAGCGGAAAAAGAGCAGAGTTATGTTATGGATGGCAAACCATGGTTAGTGAGTCTTTACTACTTTTTTCAGTTGCGTTCGGAGAGATGAAATAATTAAATTTAATTTCATTGTTTCCCGTAAATTCGAGTAAACGTGTTCTGTAAGGTGGAATTTTCATGTATTTAAATTAAACAATTTAAAGAGTTCTTAACTTGTGGAGGAAGATAAATATTTGTACGAGTTTTTAAAGTTTTCTGTTTAAATACATTTAAATTTGCCTTATAAAACAGGTTTACTCAAATTGGGGGGAAAAAGTAAGTTAATTTTTCTCAGTGGAGGTCGTTAGTCGCTATAGACGTTCGATAAGAAAAACCGTTTAATATCGGTTGCTGACTGTTGGTCAATAATCGTTATTGTTCCAATTCATTTCAATGAACAAATATTTTACTTAAGGCTTAAATTGTTCGCAGTCATGTTAAAAAATCGTTAATTTCGCAGAATACGGGTTAATAGCGGTCGATTGTAAATGAATGTAAATGTTGCGCGGTAATTGTATGTATGAAAACATGAACTATAAGATAACTATTAATGCCGATGAAAGTAATTGGAAAAAAGGAGTTGTGGCTGTTTTGACGGTCGCATCTGTTCGATTGCAGCAAGTTTAATGTCTAAGCTCATTGATAGCATTAATTCGATTTTAAGAATATGGATTGCCGAGAGGTTTCATTTTATTGACAGCAGGCGTAAAAAATAAAGAAAGGACTAATGTATTGTGATCTGATATTACAAGATAAACACGGCGAAACAATCAGCTTAAAATAACATTCAAATTAAGGCTAGCTTCAAAACGTCAATCCAAGGTTTTCCTCATTTCTAAAACATCAGGAAATCTTGGCTCAACATCAACGGCTAATTCAACATTTTTTCCACCGCTGTCGCAAGAAAGCTGAATGTCGTTGTAAACTGATTTTTTCCCCGTGAAACGTCTAAATATCGTGATATCATACAGCTATTTCAGGCGCGCATTCATTAGGACGATCAAATTATTTTTCATTTCAAATCATCATTAATTATTCGACGAGTCACGAAAATTCCCGACATAATTAATAAGATCGTTTCGTGACATTTATCAGTTTGCGATAAGTGGACTTTTGTCGCAATTTTCGTACTTTATTAATTATTTCGACTCGAGTCACAAAGAACGCGCCCTCAAACTAATGATCATTGAGTATCATAAATCATGCTTAAAGTTACGACTCGGCTGCACGATAAACGTAAATAAAATGTGCCATTTTAAGCGCGCCTAGGATAATGGCAATCCTGCGGAAAAGAGCGTCGGCGATTCACTCGCCGAGGTTTCTAAGCGAAGAATAAAAATAAAAATAAAAATTTCAGCAAAACACTGACGAACTGAATCACAATACCAAACGTCTTCGCAAAAGATGTAATAAAGATATATTATTCGGTTTCCAAAATAATTAACATGATCATTAGTTGCGCTACAATTCAGCAAAATAGATAATTCGACAAAATATCACTGTAAAATCAAATGTCTCATTCTGAGATATTTGTGGTGATTGGGACACTAAAAGTGTCTCATTTGCGATGAATTGAGACACTTTTGGTGTTTCAAACGTGAAAAATTTCTCAAAATCGTAATCGAAAATGAAACATTTGTATTTTAAACCATTGTGCATTTTTTTGCAAAATTATTCAATAAAAAAAAATAATATCGATATTCATGTACAGAAAATTATATTATATTACAAGTAATTATATGATATTTTATTACAAGCACGTATACGGATTGCAATTTGTAGTACATTTTATTTTCTCTCAGTGTATAAATTATTTGGGCGATATCTAAAAAGAGGAAAAACGAGTCGTTACGTCGTAATGACGGAACAAATATGTAACGATGGCGATACGTGCTCCCCGCCCGCAGCTATATCTTTCGTTCAGACAACCCCATCGCTATCGGCTTTACAGCCTTTTATTTTTTCAACGATCAGCACACGTCTCGTACGGCGCAAAACTAGAGCAAAGAAAAAACGAACGAAAGAAAGCAAGACAGCTCGGGTGGAGGGGTGGTAAAAAACTAAGCACCAATAGGGATGTGCAATTATGATCGATTGATCGTGATACACACATATGGTACTCATACGCATATATCATTTGAACATCGAGGGAAACAAACGCCAATTTTTGTATACAGTTTTCGTCGAGGACATCGCTATTTTCGATCTATCCTTCCATCGCAAGTCACCGTGTCGAGGAAGATTGATGCTCTTAATTGTTGTAAAAACGGGGGAAAAAATATGAGAACTTTCAGCCAACGGGCGTGGTGGTGGCCCGTCAAGATGAGGTACAGTTTTAATTTTATCCCAACCTCAAGATCTCTGCCATTGTGTTAATTTTGAATTCAAATGCCTTCTTACGACTTTGGGCGTAAAATAAGCGACTTATAAAATCTGCGGCTCTGCGGAATAAGAAGATAAGTCCACTTTTGAAAAAAAAATTTGATTTTTGATTCTATTTAACGTTAAATTTTTATGTGTTTTGAAAGAAAATAGGTGTAAAAAAAACTTTAATAGATATTGCAATAATAGAATTAAAAGTGGTACTGCAGTTATGATGAAACTGGTTCGAGTAAAATGAATTTCGATTGTGAAAATTAAGTTTTACGGTTTAACTGTAAAGGGCAACAAGAAATAAAACATAAAATCGGCTCGGAATAATAAATGCACTAATTTTATTTATGAATTGCAAAAAAGTCATACGAAATGATTAAAATAAAGTAAAGCGGTCGATAAAACTCAATATTGATATTCTTTATTACTATTAAAAGATATCAGAAATTTTTCACGAAAACATGTCCAAGTTCGAGCTCGTATTTTATCTACGTACAGAACTTCTTTCTCATAAAAGGTAGTTTCATTTATTAATTCAGAAGCAGTGCTTTGTACCATACCTTCACAGTTTAGCTTACTGAAAAAATTACAGCTAATGGAACTGCAGCAAATACGCTTCCAAAAATATTTATACTTAAGCATCCGATAAATAATAACTCAATTATGTTTACAAAAGAACGAAAACCTTTCAGTCGCACTGCAAAAATGGTGTTTCAAAAGAAATTCGATTTTCAAACACTTGTCAGCGTTTTACAACTTTTAAACTTAAGTTCTGTGTTGAACGATATGGAAAACGCTTTATTTATTTTACTCCAAAACATTTTGATTTTAAACATTCACAAACGTTTACAACGTTGACGCTTTTGACAAATATTTTGTTTTGTTGTAAAATAATTACTTTGCAAAAAAAATATGTTTGCAAATAAAATAAAAATGAAATTGTAATAAACTTTTTTTCTCCGTGATGCACTGTAACTGTTGTTTCGTCAATCAACTGATTTCAACTAATTACAGTTGTATGTACCCACAATGATTTCCCTCGATAGTTTAAAATATTATTCCCATCACTTTTATACCTCAAACAAGCTACGAATACAAATATAAATGGAAAAGTACTTCCATATTATAGATCCCAAAATCCGGATGAAACGAAAAAATGATTTTAATTATTTGAAAGCGTTCCGTTGGACGTAAAATAACAAACTATGAAAATATCGAGCACAAAGCAGCTCTTACTCTGCCGCAGAACTATAATTAATGCGCACTTAATTCGCCAAGTGTCGTACGGACGTTAATTTTGAAAAATTAGCCCTGTAATTGAAATGATAAATTGCGCGAGCAATGTCGCTTGTGCAGAAAGAACGATCATTGACAGCTGATGTGATTACCGGCACGAGCGTTTGCGCATACTGAAAATGATCGGCGGCTAATTTCATTATCATCCGCGATTGTAGCGAGCCGCTAATTCTGTGGCAATTGGTAAAAAGAATCAGCGAACGTGGCCCGCGAAGCGTCGTGCCGGTTGACCGACTAATTACGCGCAGCGCCATTCAATGGTTCCGTACCTAAACGAATTCTATTTTTCACAACTGTTTACTTGTTATTTAATTTATCAATCCAACAATTGCAGCCAGAATAACGTCGCTCGGCAAAAAGTTCTACAAGAATGTTTTGAGCCAAGAAAAACAGCCTCGCAAAAAGTAAAATTTTCTTGACAGAGAAAAATCTCACATGACTCGGGATAACAGTTCTGAAAACTGTATCTCTTGACTCATGAAAATCGTTTTATGAGTGTATGTGAAAAAGATGATGATGTGAAAAATGTAACTCTGGGAACTCGACTCGCGGGTAATTTTAATTCCAAGGCCATAACGTAGCTGAGTAACGTAGCGCTGGCAACGATGCGCAGACGACAGTAGCGGCCGTTTCTGCTTCGTTTCTAAATACTGCAACGATTTTTCTGAGAATGGATTAAGCGTCACTAGGAATGCAGCGATTGGAGCGAGTGCTCGCGAGCGATCTTCGAGTTATTATAACCAGTTTTTACGGTGCCCCGGCTCGCAGGCGCAAGCTAGATGGCGCTCGTGATTGCCAGCGAAACGCCGCTGTCCGCGCACGGCAATTAATCGGCCAGCAGGTAGCGCGTCGCAACGGCTTCTTGTCGCTGGGCGCAACGAAAAACGCGCCATCTAATTGGCAAGAAGTAATGGGACGCTCGGGACGGCCTCGCGTCTTCTTTCTCTTACCGGCCGAGCGGCTCTTTCTTCCCGATCGTCGCCGGCTCCTCGCGCATTCCACGCGCATTCTACGCGCGTGACGTCAGCGTGCGTAATTTCCGTTTCGAAGGAACGCGGTGCAATAATTGCAAGGTGCAACGAGAGCGGTCGCACAGCGCGACGCCGTCGCCGGAGGAAATCTTCCAGCGGAAATGACTGGCTTACAAACGCGACGACCAAAAAGTCTTGCGTGCCATTTATCCGCCCCCCCCCCTTCACCCACCGTCCCGTCCCTTTCCGCCCCTTGCCGTCCTTTTCATTTCATTTCACTTCATTTCATTTCATTTCTTCATTTCTCTCGGCTCCGACACGAACCGCGATCCAACCTTCGTTACTTCGACGCTCGAACATTCTTGAGGAGAAAAAAAAAACGCTTGAGTCGAAATTTTTCAGCTATTTGGAGCTGAAATCTCGACGGTACTCTTTTCTTCATTTCAAAAGGCGAGAATGTTTTCTGGAGTTCGAAAATTTTGACTCGTTCAACTGCGTTTGGAGCGAAACGAACGACAATCTTCGGATTGTTTTTTGACGATAGAATTTGAATATTTTAACTGATTTTTTCGGGAATGGACTTTACCCATCATTTCACACGTTTCCAGGAATATCAAGCAAACGCTTGATTAAAAAATGATCAAAACGTCAGTGTTTGTAACGCGCGTATCTAGTTTTTGCGACGTGTCTCTATTAATTTTGTCAATCAAATAGCATGTTCTTCGGCGATCGCTACGTATCATCGATGATATCGAGATTCATTGAGTAATTGAGTAAACTAACGACGAACGCCGGACCAAGCGAAGAAAGAGGCCTCCGAAAGGAACCGGACGATGACGAGGAACGTCTCAATCGACTTGATCGCCTCTCGGGCTGCGTCGTCGGATTAATAATAATTGCACATTTCTAGCCTTTTGTCGGCGAGAAGTGAATTCGAGTTTGATTGAATGCCGAGGCTCCGACGATTATGACGCAGCCGTTTTCGCTCCCTCGGCCGCCAACGACACTTTTTCTCCCGACTTTTTGTCCTTCGTTTTTTTTTTTTTTTTCCTCGCCAAGCTCGAGCGGAAAATTTCGCAGGACTTGATTATTTGAGACAAGTGGCGCGGCTCGTTTTCGCTTTTTGCCCGAATTTAATCCGCCGCGCGCGGGCAATAACGCAAACGCCCTGATACATTAAACATTAAATTAACTTGTCGGGGCAATATCTTAAACTTCCGATAAATGGCCCGGTCGCGGTAAAATTGAATTTTTTATTGCGCCAATCGGGGCCGCGGTCTTATAACGCAGACCGTACACTTGCCAGTTTTCAATCTCCCGCCGTGCCTCCCCTCCACGCCAATTTCAGCCACACTCGTTCCTCCGTCTTCGGCCCCACCTCGCGCGCTTGTTCCCTTTGCGCTCCAAGAAATGATTCATTTGAGGTCAACCGATCGTAATTTTCAATGCAATTGCATTTAATGCCGCGCCGCAAAGAAAACATTTATTTCCTTTATAGACCGTTCGAATGGAAAAGACAACTGTTTTAAACGCAAATCGAACGCCGTCTTCTATTTGTATGATTGAAGCAAAAGTAAATATAAAATGAGCGACGAATAAAGAAGGAAATTGCGCGCGGCGAATGAGCACGCCCGAGCGTTTCGTCATGTTTGCAATCGAACAATTCGACGTCGCGTTTTGTTCGAGTTTCGTGAATCCCGTCTAATGGGGCGGTCACCGATACGCCAGCCGCGCTCCGAATCGGGCGCTGAAAAACAACCGTAGGCGCAGGGTATAAAATGTATTATTTCTCCGTTACTCCCTGTTCGACGCAACAAACCACGGCAAGAAACCTGTCTCCAATACACCTCTCCGAGACCACGAGACCCCTCTACATACCGTATGCCGTCTTCTGCATGACAAAAAAAAGATACCACCAACATCAATCGCA
>JABFOV010003183.1:0-17219 GCA_022817685.1 Aradophagus sp. ZL-2020 | reverse complement strand
TATTGTTTTTTTTTTTCAAGCCGGAGAAGGCGTAAGAGGTGTAAAGGGGGTTCTGGGGCCCGGGGGTTTGTATAAGGAGCAAGGGCCCAAGTAACCTTTTTTTTTGTTTATATTTGTGATTTATTCTTTTTAAAATAAAAATAATAAAAGTGTTAGAGGTTTTCAAAAAAACCGGAAATTCAAATAACCACCCTCACACACGTTTTTTGAATGCATTCCCACTTTCCCTTTCTCAAAAAAAAAAAAAAAAAAAAATGAAAAAAGATTGTTTTTAACTTGTTATCCTATTGTTGTTATACTCTCAATTCAAAATAGTTTTATCATTGTTTATTATCAACTTTTAATTTAAATTTGCAATAAACTTTCGCAATAGATACACGTTTGAAACAATCATAACATTAACAACAACACATTTCACAAGAAATTAACTTTTTAATCTTCATTTCTCCGAGGGAGTAGGCATTGAATTTCAAGTATGCCAAATTAATTGCAAAGATCCCCCCTGTAAAACGTTTCTCGACCCGGTCCCCAGCTAAAATACGTCAACACAAGTATCGCCGACAAATAAATACTTTTTCCTTAATTCGTAACGCCTGAATTTATTTGCTATCCACTTGCCGGTAACTCCCTCGCGCTCTCAATTACAGTTAGATTCAACAGCCCTAACTCAATCATGAAAATTGCACGACGAATCCCAGGCCGAATCTTTCCTTAAAAGGCCCACCGACCGGCACGCCGCGTCTGCATTATTCAAAGGAGGTCAAACACTCGGGCCGACGCATTGATCGGTTAATTGAATCAGCCGCTGAAATCGCGATCGTCGGCGAAGTCTCCGGCACCTTGGCCTGACGAAGTCGCACGGTTGCGAAACAAACCAGTCGATCATTCCGCGCGACAATTAGGTCACGTTGCATTTGATCGGCGCGCCGTTCACGTGCGATTTAGCCGCAACTCACATTTCGCGAAAACCCGTCGTGGCGCGGAAGTTCAGACCCAGTTTGCATGCTTCGGGATCAAGATTATGCGCGGCATTATGAGCGCGAAAATTTGTAAGCATTATGCCGGACTTTTAATTAGGGAAGACGTTAATTAAGGCCGTGATAAAACGACGAAGAATCGCATTATGGTTTAATGGTTACATGGGAATGCCGCGCGCGAGATTAAAATGAATAAATTAACGCCGGGACGCGTGATGCTTAGAGGCCACTTTCCGCGGTGTTTACCAGCTCCAAATGTTACGTGAGCGTAATGCATTTCGAATGGGAAAAAGGTCCTCAAGGACTCCGGGGACGAAGTCGCCTTTTGCGGCTCGGAAAACTCGGCCACTTGGTTCCGCATAAGTAAACCCGGAGAAATGACTGGTTACACTTACAATTTCGTATGGTATAATTAATTCTCCGTAGATGAATCGATCAATTTAGATGCAGAATGGGTGCTGAATTGATTTGCTGTTCGAAACGATGGGTCAATTTCATCCGTTAATAATTACCATTATTAGCCAACAGTTCAGCTGTGACTTTGTACGTAATTATCGTAAAAGTAAATTTCTTTCAAAGTATATGATTTGAGGTTGTAAATGGAAATGGCAAATTGAAAATGTATTAAACTTAATAAGCAAATCACGTTTATCGGATCGCGTAAAAACAGTCGCGGAACGAGGACAATAGTTCGCCGTGAGCTCGGAAGAGGATCTCTCTGAAATGTCGTACTTTAGGGCCCGGTTGAAATTTGTTTTACGACGACGTTGTAACTTTTTCCACGTGTCGTTAACTTTCGACCCACCCTTTCTTCACTATCCGCCCCCGAAAACATTCGATAAACCCACTCTCACCAGCTGCGTAATTACATTAAACGGCCATATTTACTAAGCTGCTTATAAATGGAAATTTTATTGCAATCGCCGACGTTATTTATTTTGCGAAAATGACTAAAAACTGATTTCACGTTGTAAATCTTAGACAACATATGATTAGTCGTTGGCGATGTATTTTTTTGCTGCAACGATAATCGTTATAATAACAAGTATTGCAACTGATCCGGAATTTTTGAATTACGTAATTATTGCTGTTATGACTATACTGATAACAGCCCGTGTAGAATTACATGACTTTCGCACCAATTTTTGTGTAAAATTCACACAACTATGTAAAAAACGTATACATGTGATAAATGATTTTACAAATTCTGTGCAACTTTTTATAAATCGGTAAGAAAATTACAAGTTCTATGTATTTTCTCACGTATTCGTTGTAAAATTATATAGATTTTTGTGAACATTTTTATACAAACTTTGTAAAATTACCGTACTTTGTCTTAGCTTTTACAACAAACCTGTAATTTTACACTGACTGTCACTGATTGTTTGTGATCACCGACAATCAGTATAATTTTATAACTTCCAGTAATCAGTACGCGTCAAACTGAAATTAGTTTACACTACTGAATCCACTTTTTTATAAAAATTCTTCGATAATATTGGAAAATTGTATTATAAAAATCGAATAATATCCTTTTATTATTTTTTTATCAAAACTCCGGTAAAATATACAAACCACCTACCTTTCTCTTCGTGTGTTAATCCGTAATTATTCGGGCGTTATAATTCCCAGAGTCCACGTAATATTGAAATATGGATTTTGTAAACCGTTAATTACAGACGCGATCAGTTTTGCGTATCAATACGCCGGGATTTAATTCAGTTTGCTGAAGCTTGCCGTCGGCTTGGTTCGACTTTTCGGATTAACTAATGGCTTCGCTATTCGAAATGAGGTTAGTAATTTTGGCTGCAGCGAACGTCGAGAGGACGTTATACGCTGGCCGAGCGGATAAGACGCTCGGCCGAGATGTTTGGACATTTCTTGACTGGAAGGTACAACAAATCAAAATTCGAGGTCAGCTGAATGGACCGATGTATGCCGAAGTTACTCGGCCGAGTTACGCGGTCCGATGCAAGATGCACCCAAGACTTCGAGACAAATCAACCGCAAACTTGACGCTCCAATTCAACCTCGATATCGCCGAACTCATCGATCGACTGCACCTTCGCTGAAGAAAGAAGATGCAAACTACGGCCGAACGAGTCGAAAACGAAGAGTGGAGCGAACTGATGCTCTGTCAGAATAACTTGTCAGAAATTATTGCGTGCTTGAAGGAGTTATGACCCAGAATATATTTTCTCAAAGAAAAACGTATCGATGTTAATATGTTATTTTAATGTATGGTAATGAATGCTAAGCAAATGTGCGAATTTCACTTAGTTATATTTTTAATGTAAATATAACATAATTTTGATCTAACAACGCAACACACGTTCGATAGTGAGTATATTTTGTTGTTAGATCAAAATGATGTTACTTCTTTAACATCCAACATTCAATTTTGAACATATCGTTCTGTCGAAAACGTTTTCCATCTCAGTATCGTTTTAAACATCTAAACTTCTTATTTAAAATACTTTGAGCCTTCTGTTTGCAATGTAAGCTACCATTTTATTGCGCAAGAAATGTTACAATTCCAACGGCAACTGTTTCTGTTATTTTTTTTCCCCCATGTAATTGACTAAAAGATAGTAAAATTCACATTCTTCGCTTCTTTTTACTACCCTCGTAAATACGAAAAAAACATAATGAAAATGTTAACGAAACTGTTTAACGAGTTTTGATTCGAACTGTTATTGGAACGCTCTTTAAAGACCCCCATAAAATCGGGGGGGGGGGACAATAATGCTTATTCGTAAACAAAGAAACTCGCTGCTTAACAAATGTTTACAATTTCACACTCCCCGACGGAAACCGTCGAGAACTCGAAAGCTTGTTGTCCCTTTTACTATTTTACGGCCATTTCCAAACGACTTGGCTCGCTCTAAAAGGAAGCAACGCGTTCCATATGTACATTTCCCAGTACATTTTGATTTACAGCCCACTACATACGTTTTAATCGCCGCATCACTTTTCATGAAATTTTCCGACCCGTTTGTTTTTGATTAAGCGTAAAAGGGAAACGCGCGCGGCCTTAAAAAGGCCTTAAAAGTGACTCGTTCAGGGCCGTAAAGATTAAAAGGAAACACGTTTCGAAACTCTCGTCGTTTACGAGCGAGCTTTACAGCCAAACGCGCTTTTTCGCGATGGACTCCTAAGTCGGAAGGACGAACGGAAACTCTTAACGTCTCGCTTTTCCATATCGACGGCCGACTCGTAAATCAATAAGATGTTCAATTTCGCGGAAATCGAGGCGTGCCGGGAATGTGCCGAAAAATAGTTCGACCGGTCAACTGTGTTGCTCGAATGGTTTGCGTTTACTATTATTACTGTTGCCATTATTATTTTTTTTTGTTTCGAAAAAATGCAGGACGGCTGCACTGAAAACGAGGTGTCTTTTGTTCTGACACTGATCGATCATACGCGAGCGCAAGTACAACCAATTTGAACGCAATCTTTTTCCCGGCGAAGGCAAACATTAATCTGTTTGCAAAGATGGAATCGCGCGTTGATGTTGCCTCAAAGGCTTTGTTTTCGGAGTGATAGATGAGCGGGCTCGCTGATGCTCTGTAGAAAACGAGCCGAGGGAAAAGCGGAATTTTTACCCGGGTAATGTATCATACGAGAGTTCATAGGTATCGGGATAATTATTTCCGCGGCAAAGCCTTTGATTTTGTTTTGCGAGTAGCGCTCAGCCGTTCGAAAATTGATGACGCCACATAGCTTTATTGACAACTTTTACAGCGAAAAGAAAAGCTCATCAAATGGAAGGGAAAGCCGGACTTATTAAATTGCCCGTTCGCTTCTGAAGCGGCATTATTCGATTTTTCTACGGATTATACGGCTGTGAAAACTCAACAAAAGATGTAATTGCTTTTACGCAAGAAATAAAATGACACGCAGAAAAACTTTAATGTAAAATCAAGCACACGGCAATAAAATTAATCGTCCATTATCGTTAACTTTTAATTAAATTGTGTTATTTAAATAGCCGTTGATTGCGCAGCACACGAGCAAAAATACATTCATTTTTTCCTTCGCGTTTGCCCGTTAGAGACAAATAAACTTTAATCAAAATTACACTCGAATGTTTGACAATCAATATGGCCAGGCTAATGCAATTCTCAATGCCGACAGAGCCAATGTTTAAATTAAAAAGCCAACGTTTTGCAACAATCGACGATATTTCACTCTAAAGCGATCGTGCATTAATTCGGAACCCTTGCTATTACAGCCAGTAAAAATATAAATATTATTCCACCGAGTTTCAATATTATAAATTACACAATTTCATTCCATTAACTCGGTACATTTTATTGCTGCAATTCGTTTTTAGATTTGGCGTACTTTACTTTACGATATGTTTAAAAAACAATTACCTTTATACCGCGATAAACCAGACAAAGCGGGGCGTAAATTGTATGACACATTCAAATAATAAAATATGTAAATAGAAAAAAAATTCCCTTTAAACAAACGATGAAAATTTAATAATATTTGATATACGCCGTAATTCAATTTCAATATCAATCGTTATTTCTACGCTAAAACGAAGCATTATAAAACGTATAGTACAACGAAAAGTCAAGAGAACTTATTCACCATTAACATAGTAACAATGCTCAATGAAATCGCCCTCAACTTCATTTTTTATATCTTACATTGTAGCTGCGCCTTTTCCTTTTCTTCTCACTTATGCAAACAGTTTATCAAAACTCTCTCCGGCCAAACGAAATAATACTATCCGAGCCGATCTGAGACAGTAAAGAGCACTTTTCCGATCAACGGAGGGCTCTTTTGTCGCGGCCGTAAAAATCCTTTCTGCCTTGCGTGCCTCGGAGCAGGCCAATTGACATTTAAATGTCTCGCGATGGAGTCGTTTCCCGGCAATAATCCGCGATTAAACGAGGGCGATTCGGTTGCGATGAACTTATCGCCCGGCTCCATTAAGTCGAGAGCAGTAAACCCAGATTCGGCGCGATCAATTGCCAAGCAAGCACCGATGATGCGGCGTAAACAGCGCCGCGAAATCACGTATTAAATTACGCTCATTGCCAGTCGGAACGGCGACGGCGCTCGGTATCGCTGGGATGTGATTACCGAGCAGCGTTTCGCGAGATAAAAATGCACATCACTTGCTGCGCCCCCCCCCCCCCTCTGCCTGTTTCCCGTCCTTCTTTTCGCCGTGACAGCGACAACGGTAACTGTTACCGAAGCGTGCAGTTATTTCAACAAGAAGCGACCCGCGCTGACGCTAACAGTACTTGTCATATGCATTGCAAAGCCATTTTCCGCGCATTAGCGAAACATTCAGCGCGACCGTAATTACTTGTTACTTACGTTTCGAGTGCCGAGCACGACAAGCCGACGCAAGTTTGTAATTGAATCAGTTGGCAGTAAAAAGAGGTGAGCGTAAGCGAAAAGAGCGCGCCATCTGGATGAGTTTTACGGCTGACAGAGTGTCGATGAATTAATTGAGGTTAGCGAAGAAAGTGAGCTGCAAGTGGCAAAGCTTTTGAGATCAAATTTGTTAGCTGGTAGGATTTGCGTGGGATTGAATTCGAAACGAATTGGCGTTTGTTTTATATGAGAAGGGAGTTTTTAACTTTGTTATTAATGAGTTCCATGTTTAAATTGCAAAATAAATTTCACTACTTGTTTTAGTTTTTCTTTAGGTAACTTTCGAATAAACAAATATAACGTCAACAATTTGTAAGCTTTAAATTGGAAAATGTTGGAAAGTTGTTCCGCATTTTTTTAATTCAAAAATCAAAAAAATGTATGACAAAAATAGTGTAATTTCGCATGGTGATGAGTGAAAAAACATCTAGGTCAAAAATGTATCCCGCGGATTACACGGCTCAGACGTTACGTAAAAAGTGCGTCGGTTCGCATTTCAAACGATTCCAAGTTATTTCTATGAATCATAGAAAGAAACATGCCTAGATGACCTATCGCGACTTTTTTTTTAACGCGGTACCGGTTTCTAACTGTTATATCATATTCCTGCCGAGAATTCCTATTAATAGACTTTCAGCTTCGATAATTACTGTTTACCTGTGAGTAATCTAACCTTGCGTCCAGGGAATCGGATTTTTCGCTCAATTGTTTCACGGTAATTGAATCCATCGCAACGACAAGACTGTTTGTTCCACCGAGAGAATGCAGTTTGTACTTAAGAATTTTCGTACGCAAGAAAGGTTATTTTATACATGGAATCAACTAACTGTAGATTAAAATCTTAAATACATAGGCGGAGTGTTGATTGTCTTGAACGTTCTAAGAATGTAATGAATAGTTGTAAAACAATATCTCCGATTAAGTTATTTGATCAGTTTATACCTAATAAAATAATTAAACGGTTATTAAAGTGAAATACAATATGCAACCTGTAATACTTCATACTTCCCATGTGAATTGTATCTATGATTCACAAATTAAAAATCGCAACAATTTAAATATTTGAGTAATGTGTCTACAGTTAACAGTAAGCTTTATTATTCACTTTTAAAAATGTGATTATCGTCACAGGAACTTAAGCTAAAAATTTTCAAATGTTTAATACTCACACTAAATTATAAATTAGCATCAAAAAGTGCATAAATCATATTTCCTAATCAAATGCAGCACTTGTTCGCTCCAAACAAAATTAAAAAACAGACTCTCCTAATTGAAACACCTCGCTAAAAAAGTTCGAACGCAAAGCTCAACTTCACATTGGGAAAGCGAGTTAGCGAGTTCTTTCGGCCGATTCGCGTCCCGATAACCACATTTTTCCGGCGCGTTAAGCAACCCATCGACGATATTCCCAGACGCAAATTGACTTAGTAACGTGATACTAAAACGCGCGTCGAAGGGGGAGATAAAGCGAGACAGAGACAAGGCGGTGTTGGAAAAAAAGAAAAAAAAAAGTTTACACAAAGAAAAAAAGAATGTGGTGCGGGGCTAACTGGGCCGTCGAGGTGACGGCAAGGTAAGCCGAGGCAAACGCGCTTCCACTCGTGGGAAGTTATGCAGGTACAAAACCCGACACTGGACCACATTACTCGGCGCGCAATTAAGGGTAACGGTAACGAATCAATTGGCCTAGCGCACGCTCCTCTTTCGCCGTCCTCCCACCCCTCCAACGCAGAAGAACTAGACAAGAACGTTAAAGAGTCAACAGCCTTTAACTCGCGCGAACGAGTCGCTCGTCTTTTCCTGCCGCTTGAGAATAATTAACGCCCGGAGTTTTGTAACACTAAACTCGCTGTAATTGAATGTAATGGTACGATGAGTACGTGAAACGATGAATAAAGGGACCGAAGCGGTTTCGCGATTTTGCGCAGGAAAAATGCGCCGGAAGAAAAGTCATTAAGATAAGACGTCAAAGTAACGAATTTGAATGCGCGGGCGATCGCTAAATGGGTTATGTAAAAGTGCGATGAAAAATGCCGCGACTCGGCGATAAATTTGCATGGGATACGTATTCCCTTTGTCCATTATCCTTGTTTCCATTTGCGAGCAGAGGAAAAGACAAAGAGTCCAGGTCCTTTATTCGTCCGGTCTTCGCTAGTTCTTCGCGCGTTTCTTTTAATTAAGGCAACGACGGCAATCGCGCCGATCGATCTCGGAGATCGCCACGGTTGATTGAATAATTGTCAATTAAGCCATGAAATATGTAAAGCGATATTTCCGAACCGCCGAGGGTGCTCCCGATTTGTTTTGCGTTTTTCGTCGCGCCCGTCATCGAGCGTGTAATTGACTCGCCGAGTTACAGATTGAGTCGGCTCGCCTTTTTTTCCGGGCCCGGCCGACCGTTCGCCGGCGGCCGGGCGAAACTTCGACTGGGAATTAACTGATAATATGACGTTATCGGCGACAGGGCGAGCTGCCGTCGTTTCGGAAGATATTACTCACGCTCAAGTTTGGCGACTAATTAATTGGCACCGCAAGTTAAGTGACTTGCCCGGGAGAAAAAAAGGGGAACGAAGTCGAGAATTCATTAAAAATATTGTGCCAGCTAATTGGGAAATAAATTCAACTGCCTTTCAATGATCCCTTTTCCTTAATTAAGACGTTTATAGCATCGAACGTATTACTGTTTAACTCTCTTTTGTCAATTTGCATCACTCGTAGCTCTTGTCCGGTTATTTTTTTATGAATAATTTATGAAATTTAAGTTTTTATATGTGCAACTTGTTAGAAAAACCTTTCGATAGTTGTAAGAAAAAATACTTGAAAGCATTTTGTACTCTACGTAGCTACTTTATTTTTATTATTAAATGAAGAATTATTTAAAAATTATTTATATACCTAGTTTTTTATTGGCTTGCTTCGCAATCGAAATAGCGGTCTGTTGATTTGACAATCCGTCAACTTTTAAAAGTGCTGTACACTTTTTATCGCTAGTTCAACAAAAGTTTTCCAAGGACGCCAAAAAGCATCTCATTGTGTCTTCCGTTCTAAAAATACTTCAACGTTAAAGTAGGTCGTGATCCTCGATTCGCAAAAGTTGTGCGTTCCCGTTTCAGAATCGATCATTGTGCCGTGACAGGCATTTAACAAAATAAATTATCTTAATCCTGAATGATGACATGATTTTGCCATCAATTATAAGTAACCATTATTTCATACCAGAACCGAAGCACCGTGATATTTGCAAAAATTGTCCATTCAGAGGAAATATTATTTTTTGCGACACGTATGCTTTTAAGGCGACGCAATTGAATTTAAAGGAAGATAAATATCTTCATCTCGCGGCGGAACTAGTGAACTGGAGGCAAAAAAATTTGTGTTTCAATCTTACGATTGCTTAGCCATTTATCACAGTCAAAGTTCTGAGAAAGAGTGAGGCACAGAGAGGGAAAACTACAACAGAAAAAGTCGATGAAAAAGTTAATTGCGACTTCAATTTTTTCCCTCCTAAGTAATTTATCTATTTTTTGTTTCACGTGGCTCGATAGACGTCGTGAGAACAATTTTACAATTCCAGAACTCAATTAAAACTGTAAACACCATTTCACCACACTATTTATTCTCTTAGACCGTCGATCTAGCACCCACAAAATTTCTTCATCGATGAACGACGTTTTTACAAATTAATCCTCGATTTCATCAAATTTTACTGCAGCTCGCTACAAAACTTTATAAACTTCAAGCGCTTGCTAAAAAAGCTGCAAATCATCTCATTAATTAAATTTTAAATCAACTTTTCCTATCAACTTCATATTGAAACAAAAATTTAATATCAAAAAGTCGAGGAATCTAATCAACCAAAGTTCGAAACTCAACGGCAAAACATAATTCGGGTCGTCGTGCATAAAGGGAACATAATGAAAGGCGCGAAACGAAAAGTGTCATAATTTAACCCGATTTGCAGAAGTTCGCCGAACAAAACCAAGCTCCGCGAGGCGATGATAAAAAGCGGAAAATCCGGTTAAGCCGAGTCCATTACAAAACATTAACAAACTTGTCCGAAAAATGGGCGTACGCATTTTTTAATTACATTCGTCGGCAATTAGCTGGCGGGACTGGGACGCGCGAGTCGACGACGTACAAACGAGGCCGGCGGAATGTCCGCGAAACGCGCGCGCGTTACGCCGGGCTAATTTTCCGGCTGAAAAATCGCTATCCAATTTCAGCGGCAGCCGAGCAGCTTGTTTTTGGCATCCGAGTAACTTGGCGCGCCTCGCTTTCGCGACTCACCGTTGGTATTTTGATGAATTGACAAAACGGCCAACAAAAAAAGGATCCACGCTAGGGTAAAGGATAAAAAGGCACGGAGCACAAATTGCACGAGACAACGCCAAACAAAACGACGATACTTAATGACGGAAGCGTCGCGTGCAACGCTTTACATCGTTATGTTGGTGCATTTTTACCAACCAGCCTTTCGTAGGAAGAATTTTAACAGTCGTATGAATTGTTTAGTGGTCGTCTTTTTCTTTTTGATCATTTTTCCATTCTAATGTTTTTATAAGAATTTTAATATTGCGAGGCAACAATTATTTTAACTCACATGTATAGAATAAACTACAGTGGACGTTCGTTAAGTAATTTTTGTAATACTTTTAGAATTTTTAAAAAGTTATTTTTGAATATAATTGTTAATTACGTTGTTAATTTGTCAACTTACGACAAAGATGGGTTTTTGTACGTTTATCATATATTTTTATTATTTTTAAAATAATTAGTAAATACTGCAATTAAAACTGTCAATTTCAGTTAATCGATATAAATATTTGAGTATAAAGTTTGTAATAATTTTTTTATTTTTGGTTAATTAATTAGGCTGACACGTAAAAGAAATTAAAAATGCAACGGCATGTGGAAAAATAGCGAAGTCAGTAATTATTATTTCAGAATTATTTATCAAAAATTATTCGAATCAACTGACGCTACTAACCGTCGGGTCGCACAAATATTTTATTAATGAAAATGAATTGAAAATTTATTAACAATGAAATTACATTCTTGTAATAATTCCGTTGAATTTATGTTTAACGCCCCACAGACGTATTTCATTTTTGTAACATATATTAATACAGCGAATCAAATTTTTCCAACCATTGAGAAATTCAATTTATTTTATCAAATCAACGTATTTTCACATTCCACGACAACTTTTTTGCATTTTCCATTCGTTACAAATATCGTTCATTTTTTTCCTGAAATTACATCTGTAACGGTTAACCGAAATCCTATTATTTATTTAAAATAAAAGTAACTTTGCGATTTTTGATTTCCATTTAATGAAAAACGTTGCTCTTTGACCAGACATTTCCGTTTTTTATGTAACTTTTTCGCGGAAAAACGTTAAATTGATATAGGCGAAACGGATATTCCCTGCAGTTTGCAGATAAAGCGAAATGAAAAAAAATGGCTCGGCGCTAGAACAAAGGTCATTTAAAATTTTGAAATTCAGTTTTTAACTTATAGCAAAAAGGAATCGTTCGTCATTCAAAAATGTATTTTATCGATCGACAACGTAGCTCCCCAGGTTTCGTACTTTTTGTTGCGTGTCACGTCTTTAAAAAAAAAGTCCCTTTTTATCGAGCACAATCAAAAGTTTTTTAATTTCGTTTCCAAATAACGAACAATTGTCACAATTATTTGGAACGTCATTTCACCATAAATCATAATTTTACGTCGTTGTGTTTTTCTCAGTGAACGGTTTTTCCGCCAAAACTGTTGTCCGTGCCCGTGTTTTATTTAAAAACACGGACAAAGCTGCGTAACGTAAATGTGTGTCTTTTGTGTTCCAAGTTACGGGGCGAGTAGCCATATGGCTGGAGAAAAAAGGGAGAAAAAACGGCAGTGAGCGGCGAGAGCTAAGCATTGAAATAAGGACGAAAGAGCGACGTGGAAAAAGTGACGACAAAGGATCATTCGCTTCATTCTTGCTGCTTCGAAACTTAGTGCCGAGCGAGTGCAAAAGAAAAAGTACCATCCTCGAGAATGCAGCGAGAATATTTTCAATTTCAAAAAAGGTTTATAATAATAAATCTGAAAACACTTCGAAAGGATATGCGACTCAACAACTGAAGAAGATATTCATAACATTTGTGCATGTTTGATAAATGTTATAAAATGAAATTTTACACAAATTACCTATAAGTATTTAATTAATTGCATGAATAAATAAACATCAACATAAGAATGTTAATTAATATCAAAAATATAAATATTTTTAGGTATTTCATCACATATTCCGAATACCATGTTAATAATCATAATTACATACTTTTTAAGCTGATTACACGAGGAAAACTGTAAACGCACTTTCATTGACATTTCTTCATGTTGATCAAAAAACAACGCTGCAACTTTATTTTAATCAAACTAATTCTCCATTGTTCAAGGACATTGACCAAATCTCCTAATTTTCCCAAGGTCTTCGAGCATGCAACAATCCAAAATGATTAAAACTCAACCTTCAACAACTAACTTATTATACCAGCACTTACACCTCAACCATATCATTTTAATTGCGCTTCACCATATTTATTATCATTATCCTACACCTCATTTCGTTACATACTGCAATCAACGAATCGAACGACCGACAATTTGCCAAGCACTCAAGCCCTTATAACGACGGACAAACAAAACGAAGCAGACGAGCTGAAAACAAAAACGAAACGCGAGCCCGATAAACGAGACTGCAAGTCGGTGAGTCGGGACAATCGTAAATATTTCGCATGGTCTCTCGGCCGGCTTACTATTAACAGCGCGGCGTTTACCTCGTTAATGCAACGAAGAATTTGCGACCGATAAGCCGACGGAAAAAGGGTTATGCACTTTGGACGTAGCCAAATGAATGAGATGTGTGCCGCGAGCGGCAAGAAGCGTCGGAGACGGCGAAGAAAAAGCAAAAGAAGGAAGGCGGGAGGGAAAAGACGCGAGACCCCGTTACGGCGTTCACGTTGCATCGCATTAACCAGTCGACCGAGTGATCTTGATCCCATCTTTCACCTCTGGCTGCCGGGGCCCCGGAGCAGCCGCTGATATTTCGTATTACCGCCGTCCGAAACGCGATCCCAGCGGCGCGATAATCGAAGCGTTGCGCTTCTCGCGGACCAATAACTCGCCTCGGCTAATGACGGCGATTTTTGCCGCGCGTGCGCGCGCCTGATTAATCCTCGGGCGAAAATAAAACGCGACGAGAACGCCCGCGGCGCTTTTTGCCGCGTTAATTGATTATTAATGGCGCTTGTAACGTCGAACCCACGGAGAAAACACTCCGTTCGGCGGTTCGACGACGAAGGAAGCTGCGCCTGGGAAATCCAGTAACCGCGCTCCTTTTTTATTCTTCACGCGGTCCGTTATTTTATTATTTTTTTTTTTTTCCTTCTTTTAATTACGTTTTTGCCTTGGACCCAATGAACGAGTCTAATAAAAGTCGGCGGCAGGTTATCGTTATTTGGTTTTATACCGTTGCGTCGTGGGTTTGTTATTCGCTGAGAAGAATGCACGCAGAAGAGATTGATATAACAAATTAATCCGAGTGGTTGTAAAAGCGATGACGGGATATAATAATGGTAGGAGGAAAAAAGTTCGGAGACACGATGTAACGTGAAATTTCGCGTCGTATTCATTGCAGCGTGTATACGTGAAAGAGTAAGATTGTAAAAATGCATTTTTAGTGCGTTTGTTAATACTGCGTGGATCTTTTGTAAATAGCCGATGGGAAATGTGAATGGATGGAAAATAAATCCTTTAAGCTGCAGCTTCAATGAAGTTTTGTATTATGTATTAGCATTAAAATATTTGTAATCCCTTGTGTCGGCCTCGATTTTTCTCTTTTCCTTTTATATTCCATCAATTACAAATGTTTTAAATGCAACGTACGCGATAATGTTCGCAGAACAAAATGCTCTTATTTGCTTTTCATTAAATTCATATTTATACGATTGCTTACTCGCGGCAATTTATTGAAATAATATTCATTCATTATTACAACAAATAAGGTTCGAGTTCGATAAGCAACGTGTTATTTTATTTATATAATATAAAATCAATACGTGCACGGACAGATAATTCTATTATCACTAACCATAACCGAAATCAGAAATAATATCGGTATAGCCGATTAATTAAAGATCTAATGAAAATAGTTGCTTGTGCCAGCGAATTATTTATTTCGTCGGCTGGTATTTATTGAATATAGATTTTCGCGCCGGTTTTACTCAATCGCGATGAGTTTTCGTACGTCGAATCGCAACGAAAGTAATACGACTAAACTGGCTTAACACACAAGCCACTTTGTTCAGCGATTGTTCCACTCGATTGTCCTTTAACATTCATTTTATTCTTCTTTTTTAAAAACAAACCATTAGGCCGCCAAGTCGTAATGCTCGTTTCGTCGAATGTAAATCCCGATCGCGAATTAATAAATTACGTTTCGCTACATTTACCAACGTTGATGTTGGCGAAAAAGTCGGCGTTCGAAAATAAGCCCACGGTCGAAACCGCGGCGCGAATATCCCCGTTTTAACATACATTTGTCGCGACTTGTATTTACAAACACCGCGCCGGCTCAAGCGTTTCAATTATCGATTCATAATCCATTTGCGATATCGCAGAACACAAGTACTCCGGCGCGGCGGATGCATATTTCAAATTAAATCACTCCGGCGTGTCGACCGGCGCGAAAGTTTAAAAATAAATCCTGCCCCGGTTTACAAAAAGCATCTCGCCCGACCCCTTCCACGACGGCAACAACGCCTAATCCCGATTTCCCGAGATCCCGCTATACAATCGCGTAAAATATTCACTCCGAAATGGTCCTGAGCGACGTTAAAATGACGGGCGTTGATTCAAGAAGCTTCTTATAATAGACGCTACGTATCTTTAAATGTTTGGACAAGGATTTGGGGAAGATTTTCTTCCTTCTTTTTTTCTACTTTCTTTTTAAGGCGATAGAGGAAAAAGTGGACAGTTTAAGACACGAAAATCGAAATTTCGCTCGATATTGAAAGAGAAATAATGTATCTCTGTTAAAATTCATACGATAATCTTCAGTCTTACGTTTTATTTTTTGCAAGTATATATATTCAAGCGATTTACGTAATAAAAAAGATATAAGGTAAGAATGACACATTTTCGTATCGCGAATAAAATTATTGGATTTAAATTTGTATGAGAATAACTTATTAAACTTATATTAGCTTCGGTGTGAATCTTGCGCAAAAATTCAACGGTAAGCATAATTTATGCAGTAATTGATAAATAAAGATAAACTGAAATAGAAAAAAAAGATGAAAGAAAAAATGTGCGTAGCGCTAATGGAAATATTGACCTAGATTCGCCGTGACGTACTGGATGAAACCATTTCCACGAATGTGAAGTGAAAAAATGCGCGAGCGATTTTTAAAACGAGCCGTGATATTGCTTAAAAGGTCGCCGTTGTCTTCGCTATTGACTGTTCCATATACTTCGGGCTTCCCAGAACCGCTGTCTGTCGAAGAGTAAGACTATCGTTCTCGGCTAATTGTGTGCGCGAGTCACGAGCGAGAAAATTGAAACCACGTTTGAAAGCCGCCGATATTAATTTCCTCCTTTTGTCTCGGCGTTTGGCAAATTGCATTCATCGGAATTAATGCGACATGTCAAAGTTTCGGCCTTAATTGTATTTCAGCGCGTGAAATTTCATTTATCCATCTTTATCGCGTGTCTTCGCAATTCACAGCCTTCTTACAACTGTTTTCCTTTTGTACAAACATTTGCAATCTTTTTTTCCTTTCGACGAACAAATAAACGCAAGAACGATTTGCATCGAAATAACGCGAGACGCGCACTTGAAACGCAAGAAAAAGATTATTATTCAAATTCGACCGCGTTGCTCGATGAATATAATCGTAAAATAAACTTGTCAATTTGAAGTGAAAGAATGTCCCAGTGCAAACAACCGCACGGGCACAGGTAAGTCATCGACATTCCACGCAGAGGGCGTGCGCGCGAGCTATGTTTATTCATTGCCGGTAATAGAATGTGTGCTAGCGAACAGAAAGATCCCGCACACTATCCGATGGCGCCGGATATTCATTCGAACGTCGAAACTTGGTTCTGATAATCCGAAATTCCGTATACGAAATGCAAAGGGGCTTTATCTTAAGCGCCGATTCTTGATTCGCATACGGAAATAAAAAGAATTATGGGCCATCAAAGTTCATTTTAATGTATATATATGTAAATCCAATTAATTGCCGTAACATTCAACGGTATCGTTTTCATTTAACTTTCGTATACTACAAATAAATAGGCGAAAATTTGAATAAATTTAGAAGCTGAAGAAGACTGACATCTCGAAAGCGAATGGAAATTTTTTTTCATTAAACTTTATTTGATCGTTTAGTGATTAATTTGTAAAGTGGCTTACGATTGAGAGTAATATAATTTAGACACACTTAAAAACATCTTCAGACCAAATTTCTGAAATGATTTCCCCCGTCTAAGCTCATACATTATTAAACTAATATTTGAACCATCAATCTCTGTTACTTTGCATGCAGCAAACTTGTAACAGATGGAAAAAAAACTGCAATCAAACTCTAATTGTCAAGTTCACCTTTCCCGACTGGAGCACCAAATTTGCCACTCCGTTGGGTCTAACTTTTCAATTAACCTAATCAATACCTCGGCTCCGTCGGGGCAAAGCGAGGCGAACGAGTCGTCCGCTGAATGTTTCGTTGAAAAAACCGAAGCGGCATAATTGGCTCGAAACAGGCGAATCAAGCCGAGCCCGTGTGGTGCAAACAA